>JACRUU010000004.1:3664737-3679737 GCA_030449085.1 Kryptopterus vitreolus
TATATAAATAAAGAGAGACAGACAGATCGTGTCTATAAAATTTTCCACGGAAATCCAGCCTTTTGTCCGTGTGGTGTGTGTGTGTGTGTGTGTGTGTGTGTGTGTGTGTGTGTGTGTGTGGTGTGTGTTGTGTGTGTCTGTGTAAAGTTTAAAACACATTTATTGCCTAATAAAGGTCTACATATAACAATAAAAACCACGCACTAAAGTTTGGACGCACGTTCTCCTTCACTCGTCAATAAAAATGGGAATTCCGGGAATTCCCTAATCCGATTCCTGAGGTCGTCACAAGGTCGTGACATTCCTTACCTTCTTAATGTGCTTTAGAGCATTCAGTGTGTTCTATGTAAAGGAATGTGTTTATTCCTCCATCACATATTCAATATCACTATTAGTGCTATTTACACACTTACACACTTAATGTACAGTACTGATACACACACACACACACACACACACACACACACACGTTCTCTCGTCTGCCCTGATGTACAAGACCCATCAACATGCTGAACATCCTTCTCTTCTCTTTCATCAGTTTTTATTAGGTTCCACCATCATGGTGGTAGAGAGAGAGAGAGAGAGAGAGAGATAGAGGAGAGAGAGAGAGAGAGAGAGAGAGCGAGAGAGAGATAGATAGATAGATAGATAGATAGATAGATAGATAGATAGATAGATAGATAGAGAAAAAAGATCGATAGAGGGATCTCGGGAATAGGGGAAAGAAGAGAGAGAGATAGATTAAAAGGAAGAAATGGATAAAGGGAAAGAGAGAGGGATCTCGGGAAAGGAGGGAAGAAGAGAGAGAGAGAGGGATAGAGAAAAGGGAAGAAATGGATAGGGGGAAAGAGAGGGATCTCAGAAAAGGAGGGAGAGGGAGAAGAGAGGAAGAGAGAGAGAGAGAGAGAGAGAGAGAGAGAGGGAATAGAGGAAAAGAAAGCAATGGATAGAGGGAAAGAGAGAGGAAAGAGGATCTCAGGAAAGGAGGAAAGGATAGAGAGAACGGGTTAGAGGAAAAAAGTAGAGATGGAAAATGGGAAAAGAAGAGCGGGAAAGAGAGAAAGGGTTAGAAGGAAGGAGAGAAGGAAAGCGAGAGAGATAAATGAGGTGCTCCACTTAGCCGAGTCTTTGATCAAACACATAAAAATCGCACAGATAAGACTTACATTAATTACACACACACACACACACACACACACACATTAAGTTAATTTTGTTGTTATTTTTGTTGACATCTGTACACAACCATTAAAAGGGCTTAAAAAGTTCCTGTGAAGGTTCACAAAGAGGTGCCACACACACACAGACCACACACACACACAACACACAGACACACACACACACACACACACACAACACACACACACACACACACATGATATGATTGGCATTAGTTAAAGCACCCTGCCCTATTTTGAGGGTTTCAGGTTCTGTTGGTCTATGGTCCACTCTGACACACACACACACACACACACACACACACACACACACACACACACACACACACACACACACACACACACACACACTTTATAGGGGTCTTTAAATCGGTGACCACATCCCAGTTGTTAAACTGAATTAGTCCCCAAATCACAGTGAGTACAGACTTGCTCTTCCTGTGGGACATTAAACCTGTCACTCACACCAATTACAGCACGCACACACACACACACACACACACACACACACACACACACACACACACACACACACACACACACACACACCTACTACGAACACACACTTTTTAGGCTAGAGTGTTAGAATCTGGAACCGTGAACCCAATCATTCCCTCATGTCTGAGAGGAAGCGGGCGTGGCCTGTTGGTAATTATCATTATTGATTAATTTGGGGGCGTCCCTAGTCCCTAGTGTCCCTAGTGTATGAATGTGTGTATGAATGTGTGTGTGTGTGTGCCCTGTGATGGGTTGGCATTCCATCCAGGGTGTGTATCCTGCCTTAATGCCCATAGACGCCTGAGATAGGCACAGACTCCCCGTGACCCGAGGGAAGATCGGATAAAGCGCTAGAAGAGGAATGAATGAACGAGTGAATATCCATATCATTTCTATCATATATATATATATATATATAACCAAATCTACTTGTATAGAAGGTGAAGGGGGCGTGGCATGTGAATCCATCAGTCCATCACAGATACACACTCTTACTGATATCAGTCTTACCTTCCTCACACTGAGCTCCACTGAACCCGGGGCAGCACTTCCACTCCAGAGACGTGATTGTGCGATATACCACTTTAAAGGAGGGCCGGACCACTGTGCGGTAACTGTAGACACACACACACACACACACACACACACACACACACACACACACACAGAAAGTCAACCTCGGCTTGTGAGACACAGAAGAACCATGGAGAATCATCTCACAGACATTACCTGCCGCTGGTGCATCCCTGCGGCCACCTGCACGTCTGATAAACCCGCTGTAAAGTCGTCCCGTTCTGCACCTGACACGTCACCGTCTTCGTAACAGTCTGAGGACACCAGTTCCTTGATAAATAAACAAATAAACAAACAAATAAATAAATATATAAATGATGTGAGGCACGGTGGTTTAGTGGTTTAGCACGTTCGCCTCACACCTCCAGGGTCCGGGTTCGATTCCCGTCTCGGCCATGTGTGTGTGGAGTTTGTGCATGTTCTCCCAGTGCCTCGGGGGGTTTTTCTCCGGGTTCTCCGGTTTCCTCCCCGGTCCAAAAACATGCACGGTAGGTTTGATTGGCACCTTGGAAAATTGTCCCTAGTGTATGAGTGTGTGTGTGAATGTCCATGTGTTGCTATAGAAACCTATAATTCATCTATTATTAACCTGACCAATCAGAACGCAGAAAGCTGAAATGTACGTATAACGTGCATCTGTACATCCAAACACGTGGGTACAAGATACGGCTAGCTATAGCCTTGTCTAATCTCTCACACACACACACACACACACACACACACACACACCTTTGAAGCCTCTGGGAGATGTTTACTTTTTCTCAGCGGGCTGTGAGAGGAGAACTACGTTCAATACCAATACACACTTCCTTTATTCTTCTACTCAGAGTCAACACACAGGTCAAGTGTGTGTGTGTGTGTGTGTGAGAGTGTGTGTGTGTGTGGTGTGTGTGTGTGTGTGTGTGTGTGTGTGTCGTATGTCCATCCCAGCCGACCTCCTGCTGAGCTCATCGCTCTTGGTGTCGTTCTTTACAAAAGAGCTTTGAAGGCTTCATGAAGACGCTGCTAAGCTAGCTAGCATAAAATATACATTCACGCTAGCAAGGCAAGGGTGCAACAATAACTATGGAGAAAAGTTCGCGGTCACATGACCAAAATAACCAAACAGGGGCGGGGCTAAAGTTAGCGACAGAGTTTGACAGACACTGGAGACTCCTTCCTGTAAAGAAACTTTCATCATCCGGTCCAGACCAATCAGAAGGCAGGATCCAGCAGCACTGAACACACACACACACACACACACACAGCACACCCATACAGCTGTAGTACTATCTAATCACGGCAATACTACAACAACCACACCTCCAAACACACACACACACACACACACACACACACACACACACACACACACACACACACACACACACCGTTGGCTGTGGCATTATCTAATCATGGCAATCACAGTGCAAACAAACATCCACAAATATACACTTACACAGAGGGGCATCTCAGTGCCGGATTGGAAGATTGGGGGTTCGAGTCCCCGTATCTTCCATTCTTGGGTCCTTGAGCAAGGCCCTTAAACCTCTGTGAACCAGGGGGCGCTGTATCATGGCTGACCCAAACAAGCTGGGATATGCGAATATACAGTGGTTAGCACGTTCGCATCACACCACCAGGGTCCGGGTTCGATTCCCGTCTCGGCCATGTGTGTGTGGAGTTTGTGCATGTTCTCCCCGTGCCTCAGGGGGTTTTTCTCTGGGTTTTCCGGTTTCCTTCCGGTCCAAAAACATGCACGGTAGGTTGATTGGCACCTTGGAAAATTGTCCCTAGTGTATGAATGTGTGTGTGTGTGTGTGTGTGTGTGTGTGTGTGTGTGTGTCCTGCGATGGGTTGGTATTCCATCCAGGGTGTATCCTGCCTTAATGCCCATAGACGCCTGAGATAGGCACAGACTCCCCGTGACCCGAGGGAAGGTCGGATAAAGCGAAGCGTAGAAGATGAATGAATGAATGAACGAACATTAAGGTTTGGTAGGAAACGCAAGATAGTTTTTTTTTGTCCAGTAAAACAGAGAAACAAAAAAGGAGAAACGCTTTTGAAGGAGAGAAAGAAATGTTAAAATTGGAACAGAAGGGAATAAGAACTGAACCCAGGCCTGGATCTGGTCCCTGTGTAATACTCCAAACAAGAGAGAGAGAGAGAGAGAGATTGAGGCTGAGAGAGAGAGAAGAGAAGAGAAGAAGAGGAGAGAGAGAACGAGAGAGAGAGAGAGAGAGAGAGAGAGGGAGAGAGAGAGGAGAGAGAGGGAGAGAGAGGGAGAGAGAGAGAAAGCTGGAGGGAGAGAGGGAGGGAGGGAGGCAAAAAAAGAAAACAAAAGCCACATTGATATCTTCATCCCGAACGTAATTCCTCATTGGGATTCGCTCCTGCTCTGGAAACACAAACCCAAACAGAGGCTGGGCTTCACCCCCACGCCGCTAATGTGAGAGCAACACATGGAGCACATGGAGCTGATTATATTACACATGTGGCCTGTTATTAACAATACAGTACAGCACGGAAAACTATTAAGAGTTACACTTACTCCCGTGTGTGTGTGTGTGTGTGTGTGTGTGTGTGTGTGTGTGTGAGAGAGAGGCTGATTATATACAGGTGTGTGACAGGACAAGTGTAATTCAGAGGATAAAGGATTTGACCTTAAGTTCAGGAATTTCCATGTCTAGATCTGAGATAAAAACAAAGGAAAAAACTAACTATATATATATATATATATATATATATATATA
Organism: Kryptopterus vitreolus; assembly: GCA_030449085.1. Classification (NCBI taxonomy): domain Eukaryota; kingdom Metazoa; phylum Chordata; class Actinopteri; order Siluriformes; family Siluridae; genus Kryptopterus; species Kryptopterus vitreolus. The sequence continues at coordinate 3,669,719 of JACRUU010000004.1, forward strand.
TATGATATATAATATATATATATATATATATATATGGGCACGATGGCTTATATATGGGCACATTTGCCTCACACCGCCAGGGTCCGATTTCGGTTCCCGCCTCCCCCATGTATGTGTGGAGTTTGTGCATGTTCTCCCCGTGCCTCAGGGGGTTTTTCTCCGGGTTCTCCGGTTTCCTCCCCCGGTCCAAAAACATGCACGGTAGGTTGATTGGCAACCTTGGAAAATTGTCCCTAGTGTCTGAATGTGTGTAGTGTGTGTGTGTGTCCTGCGATGGGTTGACATTCCATCCAGGGTGTATCCTGCCTTAATGCCCATAGACGCCTGAGATAGGCACAGACTCCCCGTGACCCGAGGGAAGATTGGATAAAGCGGTAGAAGATATATATATATATTGCATTTATTTAATATTTTTGATATATTTTATATATTTTTATTTGTTATAAAATTTTTAATTGTTAAGTGTTGCAATTTTTTTTTTTTATTATATCTATTACAAAAAGCCCCTTTTTGGAAAAAAAAAACATCATGCAAAATTTTTTTAAATCCTTTTTCAGTAAATTTTTTTAAATGAAAAATATATTTTACTTTTTGTATAACCTTAAAAAAAAAGCTTTTTGGAAAAATATATTTGTATAACCTTATCATGAGAAAGTCAAAATATTTAACATTTAAATCCATTTTTCAGTAAATTTTTTTAAAAACAATTGTATCGTCTTGTATTAGGAGTAGATTTCTTTTTTTAATTTATTTTTCATATAAATATAGCTAGGATTAATTGAAACATTAATAGCTATTTCTTTTATTAACAAGTCATGTTCACACGATGAACGATTACAATTATTATATTTAAAAAAAAAAATATATATACATTTTTATCATCACATCCATCATTTATATTACATCTTCGTAAAATGTCATCGTATTGAACAGAATTTATTGCGTCTCTGTACGTTAAGTTCAGGAAAATCTAGATCTCAGGAGTGCGTTTCCAAATTCAGAGGCTGTAATCTGAAACATCTGTGTTTATGTCGCGTCGTATTTTACCGAAGAAAAAGAAAGAAAGAAAAAAAAAAAAAAAAAAAAGAAAAAAAAAAAAAAAAAAAAAAAAAAAAAAAAAAAAAAAAAAAAAAAAAAAAAACGAAAAAAACAAAAAGAAAGAAAAAAAAAAAAAACCTCGTAAGTCTGTATTTTCTATCCCTGAGTTATTTGACATAGTTTAAAAAAACCTAATCTGGCAACCACAGGTCACGGGTTTGTACTTAATAATCCGTGGACCTCAAAAAAATCCACTTAAGCAATGTGTGTGTGTGTGTGTGTGTGTGTGTGTGTATATGTGGCGCTATGAGGACCTGCGTGTAATACGGGTGTGTGTAATACGTGAAGGATGTTTCCAGGGGCGCTGGTCTCCTTGGTAACCATTGCCATGCCTGCACGCTAACAGATCCCACATGTAGGAGGAGAACAGGAACGAACCCTGCATCCTGCTGCACCGGCCTCAAACATTCCAGCAATTTCCCCAAACTTTAAACAGAAACGCGGCCAGAACCTCACACACACACACACACACACACACACACACACACACACACACACACACACCATTCCTGTATACATGTTCATTATCGGAAAAACCAAGAAGGAGATGCCACTCTGAAACACACACACACACACACACACACACACACACACACACACCACCACCAGAATGTATAATAAGCATACGGGTAAACAATCCAAAAGTTTTTGCCCCCTTAAACCGATCCCACAGCTGAGAGCTCACACACTTTCCAGACCGCAGCTGGTCTCCTCAGTGAGAGTCTCACACTCTCACACACACAAACACACACACACACACCACACACACACACACATATAATAGAACCTGATGATTTAAACACACCGAGCTCCTACTGAACCCTCACAACTCCTAATGATCCCTCAGAGGAGCTACTAGTTCTTGATGAACCCACATGGAGGTCTTCGATTATTTTCATCCATTAACATTCATTCATTCATTCATCTTCTACCGCTTTATCCGATCTTCCCTCGGGTCACGGGGAGTCTGTGTCTATCTCAGGCGTCTATGGGCATTAAGGCAGGATACACCCTGGATGGAATGCCAATCCATCTCAGGACACACACACATTCACACACACACACATTCATACACTAGGGACAATTTTCCAAGGTGCCAAATCAACCTACCGTGCATGTTTTTGGACCGGGGAGGAAACCGGAGAACACGGAGAAAAACCTCCTGAGGCACGGGGAAGAACATGCACAAACTCCACACACATGGCCAACACTGAAAAGTTCACTACTTATTACATCACTTTATAAAAGTACATTTGATTACTTTGCATTACTTTGTAATTTGTCCACTAGGTGGCGCTTTAAGTTAACATTCGAAGGAAAAACAACCCTCAGAAGAAAAAATGGGTTAAATAAATTGGGCTGCACAGGAAGGGGAGGGGGGGGTTGGCTTGATGGGACGAGTGGGTGTGGGTGTGAAATTTTTGTGTCGAGGGGGCGGGGATTGGAGATTTGTAATCGTTAAAATATTCGTAAGTAACGATAATTTAATTTTCACTTTTTTTTTTTTGCTCCGTAACGGTAACGAATTTTACCGTTACATTTATTTTAGAAGTAAATTGCGTAACATGTTTCAAGCTTCTTCGGGTCCTCAGTGGAGTAAAGTGTGTTATAGCGAAAAAAAAAACACGTCTATAAGGAGCATGACCAAGGTTCCCACATTCACTGCCCCACCCCGACCCTATAAACCACCCGACCCAACCCTGCCTTAGAACGCGACCCCAGCGTGGGCTCGGGGTCTCGTGACGCTTCGCCTCCTCCCTCCCTTCCCCTCCCTCCCTTTTTCTCCTTCTCTCGATTTTCATTGTTTGTTCTTTTTTCTTTCCCTCCTCCCACAAATATGTGTACAAAGCTGTAATTAGCCGAACGCTGACCGTCTGTGTGCATTTGTGTGTGTGTGTGTGTGTGTGTGTGTGTGTGTGTGTGTGGCTGATCGTTTCTGACGCCGCATACATTAACGTTCATCTCTCGGCTCGGGAATACATTACACTCGATGTAAAAGCGTTAAACACGCAACAACACCTCGTGCGAGAGCGGCGTCGGGAATGTCGACAAATCCCTTTGGCTTTACACACACACACACACACACACACACACACACACACACACACACACACACACACACACACAACCAAGCTCGATTGTAGAATGAAGTTGGAGACCTAATAGGACCGGCATTACGTGGCACATGTACATTATTTGAACAGAGAAATTCTTCCTTCACATATCCCGGCTTGTTTGGGGGTCAGAGCGCTGGGACGGCCATGATACAGCGCCCCCTGGAGCACAGAGAGTTAAAGGCCTTGCTGAAGGACCCAGGTATAGCACCTCGGCGATACCGGAACTCGAACCCCTGATGTTCCATTCGATAGCTCAGTGCCTTAACCACTGAGCTACACATACAACCCCCCCCCCCCCCCCCCCCCACCCCCCACCCCACCCCCAAACATCAATCGTTATGTATCGGACGTCTTTCCATGAAGGAGCATGAAATTTCACCTACTATTTAACTTACAGACCCCCCCCAAAAAGAAATGCACAAACGAACAAGGCCCAGTCCACGGAGACCTCCTGCCGTCAACCGCACCGAACGTGAACGAGAATGACGAACCTCCATCGCCTACATCAGTACTCCATCTCCATCCACCAAACGATCGAGTGGAGCGTCTTTAAAACGTCTTGGTGGTCGGCTGTCCACACACTTTTCAAACGAAAACGTTCTTATATATCGTATGGACGCATGTCCAATATTAAAAAAAAACAAAACAAGAGGACACACACACACACACACACACACACACACATCAAAAGTATATGCAATAAACCATCCTTCAGTATGAATGAATGGATCCAAGCAGAAAAAAAAATCCTGAAAGCAGCACCGGATTCAGAATGTTGGCACGTGTGTGTGTGTGTGTGTGTGTGTGTGTGTGTGTGTGTGTGTGTGTGTGTGTGTGTGAGAGACACCAAGGCAAAAATAAAAACTGAGATAAGAAGAAAAAAAAAAAAAAAACGAGAACGACAGAGCAGCAGACTGACAGATATGGCCAAGGACCAAAAAAAGGAGGAGGAGGAGGAGGAGGAGGACAGAAGAAAAAAAAGAAAAACGGCCCAGATTAAGAAGGAAAACAAAAGACAAAAGCAGCACTCAAGGAAAGAAAGAAAGAAAGAAAGAAAGAAGGCAAGAAAAAAAAAAAGAAAACGAAGGAAAGAAAGGAAGTCATTCAATCATTCCATTCACGGGCGTCCCGTGGGTTCCGTAAAGAAGGGGGTGGCTGAGGACAAACAAACAAATAAATAAATAAATAAATTAAATAAAAAAGGGGGGGGGATAGAACCCAATTAGGTCCGGGCCGAGGGTCCCGGCGCGACGTCCTGCTCCGAGGGACAACAAAAGATTAATGAAGTGGTGAAAAGAAAGTGTCGAGGGAGAGAATTACGAGGCGGAGGAGTAGAAGTAGGAGAATGAGGAGGAGGATCCTGGACATGTCCACAAGGTCACCGTGCTAATAGAGTTCACCGGGAAGAGGGGGGGGGGGGGGGGGGGTCCCAACGAGCCGTCTGGGTTTGGTCCCTCGATCCGGACCAACGGACGCCCAAGGAGTATATTAATCATCACAGGCGTGCGAAAGCAGACTTGGCGTCCCTGCGGCGAGGCGTGAAGGTGCCTCTTTACGTTCCTGAGCGGTTCCCGCTATGAGCTTGTGGATTTCTCAATCACATTTACGCCTCTTATCCAGAGACTCACGAATGAGCAATTAAGGGTTGAGGGCCTTGCTCAAGGGCCCACTGGTTTATTCCCAAAATCCCGCACATTTTCGATATATATATATTGATTTGGCTTCATGCCAACATTTAAAGACGCAGTAAACAAACAAAATCTTTCACAGAGAATCCAAGCAACACGTCACGTCGTCATATTACCCCCTGCGCATACTCAGACAACCAGAGCGCCGCCGCCCCCTACTGTAGTAGCTGTGCAATTAAAATCCTGTATTCCGGTATGGCAGAAAAACGCCTCGGGGCAACATGCAGACCCCCACCACGCATCGCACCATTGCATTGCCCCGCTATTTCAGAACCCCTGGAACATCACATTCCACATACAGTCCCCGTGTGCTGTAAGAATAAGCTCCGATCTTTTCCGAGACGTCCCTCTAAATCACCATGTCCTTTTACGGGTAGATGTATATTGTAGATGTATATGGTAGATGTATATTGTAGATGTATATGGTAGATGTATATGGTAGATGCATATGGTAGATGTATATGGTAGATGTATATGGTAGATGTATATTGTAGATGTATATGGTAGATGTATATTGGTAGATGTATATGGTAGATGTATATGTAGATGTAGATGTATATGGTAGATGTATATTGTAGATGTATACGGTAGATGTATATGGTAGATGTATATTGTAGATGTATACGGTAGATGTATACGGTAGATGTATATGGTAGATGTATATGGTAGATGTATACTGTAGATGTATATGGTAGATGCATATGGTAGATGTATATGGTAGATGTATATGGTAGATGTATATGGTAGATGTATATGCATATTGTAGATGTATATGGTAGATGTATATGGTAGATGTATATGGTAGATGTATATGGTAGATGTTCTAGACGTTTTATTCAATGGTGTGTGTGTTAAAGTCCGGTACCGACGAGCAGGTAAGGCGGTTCCTGGGGTGCAATGTCATGAGGTTCACAGCATGAGATCAGAGATGATCTACCCTCTCCTGACCCATGGAGAGATGATCTTCATGGCGTCTCCGTCCTCGGGCCATAATTCCGAGACGGTGAACATCTACGTCAAGAGGGAAAAGATGAGCCATCTCATCCCGACTCTGATCCTGATAATCTCATCCCGATCTCCGACCATCTCATCCCGACTCTGATCCCGATAATCTCATCCCGACTCTGATCCCGATCTCCGGTAATCTCATCCCGACTCTGATCCCGATCTCCGACAACCTCATCCCGACTCTGATCCCGATCTCCGACAACCTCATCCCGACTCTGATCCCGATCTCCGACAACCTCATCCCGACTCTGATCATCTCATCCAACAGATGAGCCATCTGTCGGAAACTTCCAGAATGCACCGCTCTTTGTAGTAGATCTCCGGTAATCTCATCCCGGTAACATTCCAGAGGTGCTCCAGCTGCGTGTGTTTGCTAAACACTGTGCGTCCGCGGGAGTCCGAGTGACGGGAGGAGATAAACTCGCGGCGACAACCTCATCCCGACGAGACCACAACCTCATCCCGGCACTCCGACAACCTTCGCCACACCCGACAACCTCATCCCGCACACACTAGGGATGTTTGTGCGCACGTCGGAGGTCGGATTTCGGCCACATGCTCGTTTTCGCGGCGAGATCACAGACTGGAAATGAGGCGTTTAGCGTCCGATCTGCCAACTTCTTAACGGAGCCAAACACACTTACACACACACACACGCACAGCACACACACACACACACACACACATGCACACACACACACACGCGCAAGTCTTTAATGAGACACGACGTCACTCAGCATCAACACACGTTTGTAACATGAATCTTTTTACTCGGATGTCCTCAGCATGACCGAGACGCTGACTGAGCGTGTGTGTGTGTGTGTGTGTGTGTGTGTGTGTGTGTGTGTGTGTGTGTGTGTGTGTGTGTGTGTGTGTGTGTGTGTGTGTGTGTGTGTGTGTGTGTGTAATCTCCCACCCAGCAGCCTCTCTTACACTATTTACAGGATCAAGAGATTAGATGTTTTTTTTCACTGCACGCTGGAAAGATGTGGGTGTGAGATAAGTCACTGCTTTACACGCGCTGATCCTGATCTCTGATAATCTCATCCCGACTCTGAACCCGACAATCTCATCCCGACTCTGATCCCGACAATCTCATCCCGACTCTGATCCCGATCTCCGACAATCTCATCCCGACTCTGATCCTAATAATCTCATCCCGACTCTGATCCTAATAATCTCATCCCGACTCTGATCCTGATCTCTGGTCATCTCATCCCGACTCTGATCCTGATCTCTGGTCATCTCATCCCGACTCTGATCCTAATAATCTCATCCCGACTCTGATCCTGATCTCTGGTCATCTCATCCCGACTCTGATCCTGATCTCTGGTCATCTCATCCCGACTCTGATCCTGATCTCTGGTCATCTCATCCCGACTCTGATCCTGATCTCTGGTCATCTCATCCCGACTCTGATCCTGATCTCTGGTCATCTCATCCCGACTCTGATCCTGATCTCTGGTCATCTCATCCCGACTCTGATCCTGATCATCTCATCCTGACAATCTCATCCCGACTCTGAGCATCTCATCCCGACAATCTCATCCCGACTCTGATCTCCGACAATCTCATCCCGACTCTGATCTCCGACAATCTCATCCCGACTCTGATCCTGATCTCTGGTCATCTCATCCCGACTCTGATCCTGATCTCTGGTCAATCTCATCCCGACTCTGATCCTGATCTCTGGTCATCTCATCCCGACTCTGATCCTGATAATCTCATCCCGACAATCTCATCCCGACTCTGATCCTGATAATCTCATCCCGACACTCTGATCCCGACACTCTGATCCCGACACTCTGATCCCGACACTCTGATCCCGACACTCTGATCCCGACAATCTCATCCCGACACTCTGATCCCGACAATCTCATCCCGACAATCTCATCCCGACAATCTCATCCCGACAATCTCATCCCGACAATCTCATCCCGACAATCTCATCCCGACAATCTCATCCCGACAATCTCATCCCGACAATCTAATCCCGACTCTGATCTACGATAATCTCATCCCGACTCTGATCTACGATAATCTCATCCCGACTCTGATCTACGATAATCTCATCCTGACTTTGATCTCCGATAATCTCATCCCGACTCTGATCCTGATAATCTCATCCCGACTCTGATCCTGATCTCTGACACTCCTGTTCTGATCTCAATCCTCATTCTGATCCCTGCAGGTCTGTATGATCCTGATCTCTGGATTGCTCATCCTGATCTTGATCCTGATCCCTGGAATCACTGATCCTAATCTCTGAAACTCCCGTTCTGATCTCAATCCTGATTCAGCTCTGCATGATCCCGATTTCTGGAGCGCTTGTCCTGATCTTGATCCTGATCCATGTAGCTCTCATCCTGATCTCAATCCTTAAAGCTCTCATCCTCATCGTGATTGCTGAAACACTCATCCTGATTCTGATCCCTGAAGCTCTCAGCAAGATCCATATACAGACCAACACCCTATACACAAAAACCCACAACACACACACACACACACACACACACACACACACACACACACACTTCTTACTGATCTTACTGGCCAGATCAATATAAGAAAGAGAAAGAAAGAAAATAAGGAAAGAAAATCCCGGCTTCCAGAAAATACAAAAAGAAAGGCAGCAAAAAAAAGGAAATATAAGAAAGAGAGAAAGAAAGAAAATAAGGAAGGAAAGGAAAAAAAGGCAGGGAAAAAAAAAGAAAAACAAAAAAAAGAAAACAAAGCAAGAACAGAAACAAAGAAAATACAAAAAGAAAGGCAGAAAAAAGGAAAGAAAAGAGAGGAAGAAAAAAAAGGCAGAAAAAAAGGAAATATAGGAAAGAGAGAAAGAAAGAAAATACAAAAAGAAAGGCAGAAAAAAGGAATTATAAGAAAGAAAGAAAATAGAAAATAAAGAAAGGCAGAAAAAAGGAAATATAGGAAGGAGAGGATGAAAGAAAAGAAGGTAGGAAAGGAAAAAAGAAGAAAAAAAGAAAAAGAAATAAACCAAAAAGCAAGAACAGAAACAAACAGAACAAAAAGAACAAAGAAAGACGAAAAGAATGGAATTGTAATAAAGCAAGGAAGAAAAGACGAGAAGAAAGGAAGAGATTTTAAACCCAGGTTCGACTGAAAGCAGGTCTCGGTGGAGAACGCGTCAGGGTTCCATGACTACACAGTGGAAGAGGAGGATCTTCATCTGTTCCCTGCCGAGTGATTACACTTCATTACTGTCCTGTACAGAATGGACACCATAGGGTTTTAATCTGAGCCTCGCCGAGGTGGAACATCTCACACGGTTCCGTCTCTCTTTACACCAGGCATTCTGTTCACATCCGCCAAGAACTTGTTAAAAAAAAAACCTTCTGGTCTAAAACTATAAAAGCAGGTTAGAATGCGCTGCTTTAATCTGGTACATAGTGATTATTTCCAGGTTGCACCGGGTCAGGTGTGCGATCAGTGCGAGTGTGGAGTGAAGGTGGGGGAGGTGCGGAGAAAGTGTGGAGAGTGAAGGAGTGCACATTTTCACACTTGAGAGATTAGCGGAAAGAAAGAAAGAAAGATGCAAACTAAATTAAGAAAGAGAAGTGTGATACAAAAGAAAGAAAGAAAGAAAATACAATAGAAAATGAAGAGAGAAAGAATATAAAATTAAGAAAGGAAGACAGAAAGAAAGAAAGAAAAAAAATACAACACAAAATGATGAAAGAAAGAAAACTAAATTAAGAAAGAGAAGTACAAAACAAAATTAAGAAAGAGAAAGAAAGAAAAGAAAAGAATGACACAAAAGAAAGAAAATACAATACAAAATTAAGGATGAAGGAATATAAAATTAAGAAGGAAAGAAAAGTATGATACAAAATCAAGAAAAAGAAAGCAAAAACTAGGAAAGAAAAACAACATTTAAAAACGTAAACAGAAATAACATACCAAATTAAGAACTAGAAAGAAAGAAAACAAAATAAAAAAAAGAATGAAACAACATACCAAATTAAGAAAGAGAGAAAGATAAGAAAAAATAAAAAAGAAAGAAAGAAAAAAAAATAAAAAAAAAGAAAACATACAAAATTAAGAGAGAAAGAAAGAAAAAAAAAGAATGAAAGAACATACAAATTAA
>JACRUU010000004.1:3684737-3709737 GCA_030449085.1 Kryptopterus vitreolus
GTAGTGGTAGTGGGGGTGGTGGTGGAGGTGTTGGGGGGGTGGTGGCAGTTGTTCAGGTGGAGGTGGTTGAGGTGATGGAGTTGGGGGTGAAGGTGGTGGTGGAGGTTGGGGTGGTGGTGGTGGTGGAGATGGTGGTGGAGGTATTGGGGGTGGTGGTGGTGGTAGTTGTGGCAGTTGTTCAGGTGGAGGTGGAGGTGATGGTGTTGGAGGTGGAGGTGGTGGTGTTTGCTGGAGGTTGGGGTGGAGGTAGTGGTGTTGGATTTGGAGGTGGTGGTGGAGATAGTGATGGTGTTGTGGTGGTGGTGGAGGTGGTGGAGATGGTGGTGTTGGGGCGGTGATGGTGGAGGTGGTGATGGAGATGGTGGTGTTGGGGGGTTAGGAATATGTGTGTAAGGCAGGTCAAATGCAAAAACTTTGTGGTGTTGGAGGAGGTTGGTGGAGGTTGGAGTGTAGGTGGTGGTGGTGGTGGTGGTGCTGTTGGGGTAAGTGGGTTAAGTCTGGATCAGGGGGGTAAATCCTGATCAAAGTAAGATCACCTGGATTGGGTTCCGTGTTGTCGAATGATGTGGGGGGGGGGGGTTTGCGCTCGTCCCTGATCTCTCGTCATCTTCCAGCGATGTTCTTCTGCTCCTCGACCCGCTCATCACTGCATCACCGCACATCCAACAAGTGTCTCGAAACTAATACCACCTCATTTTACAACCTCTATAATAACGCTGCGTTTACAGGGATACGTGTGTAAGGCAGGTCGAATGCAAAAACTTTGTAAGGAGTCTCCAGTTCGAGAGTTTTGTTAACAGTGGGAAGTACATTTGCAGCATTGGGCATGTTTATATTTAAGGAATCCAGAGTGATAAGAGGACGGTGGGCGCTACTGATCGTATCACCACTCCTGGGTCACTGAACAAGGCCCTTAATCCCCGGTGCTATAGGGGCGCCGTATCATGGACGACCCTGTGCTCTGACCCTGTGCTCCCAAAACAAGCTGGGATATGCAAAGGAAAGAATTTCCCCTCACGGGATCAATCAAGGACGTTAAAAAAGAAAACGAGTATTTAATTCATACGTGTTTGAGCAGCGGCGGTCAGGGGTCCAGAACGGCTCAGGGGTCCAGAACGGCTCAAGGATCCAGAACGGCTCAGGGGTCCAAAACGGCTCAGGGGTCCAGAACGGCTCAGGGGTCCAGAACGGCTCAGGGGTCCAAAATGACTCAGGGGTCCAGAACGCCTCAGGGGTCCAGAACGGCCAGAACGGCTCAGGGGTCCAAAACGGCTCAGGGGTCCAGAACGGCTCAGGGGTCCAGAACGGCTCAGGGGTCCAAAATGGCTCAGGGGTCCAGAACGGCTCAGGGGTCCAGAACGCCGCAGGGATCCAGAACGGCTCAGGGGTCCAAAACGGCTCAGGGGTCCAGAACGGCTCAAGGATCCAGAACGGCTCAGGGGTCCAAAACGGCTCAGGGGTCCAGAACGGCTCAGGGGTCCAGAACGCCGCAGGGATCCAGAACGGCTCAGGGGTCCAAATTGTCTCAGGGGTCCAGAACGGCTCAGGGGTCCAAAACGGCTCAGGGGTCCAAAACGCCTCAGCTTAATATAGGTAGGATTTTAAACATCATGACCTTTGGATCTAAAGTCTGAGCCTTACCGCTAAGCCTTACCACCTCCTGTGTAACCTGTCTCACTGCAGAGTCTTTGGTAATCGTGGGGAGGAACGGATCATCTCGGGTCCATCATCTGTTAGAAAAGAGTGACAGCTTTGTGTCACCTTCAGATCCAACAAACCATCACCCCTACCCACACACACACACACACACACAAACACACACTCGACTTCCCGAGCTCCTGTAGACAGGAAGTATATATCAAGCTCTTCCTCGTGTAGATTCCTCGTACAGGGACTAAATGGAAGGCAGATCAAGTACTAACATATGGTCTTCAGATATAAATCTCACATATTCACATACTTAAGTTGAACAGCAGGTTGATAATGACTGCAGGTTCCATGGTGCACATAAACACACACACACACACACACGTACAATCTTACGGCTGACTGATGTTTCCTTACTTTTTTGCAGGAAATGTGTGGCTAGAGAATCCTCCCTTCAGGGACCAAGGGATATTCATTCATTCATCTTCTACTGCTTTATCCGATCTTCCCTCGGGTCACGGGGAGTCTGTGCCTATCTCAGGCGTCTATGGGCATTAAGGCAGGATACACCCTGGATGGAATGCCAACCAATCGCAGGACACACACACACACACACACACACATTCATACACTAGGGACAATTTTCCAAGGTGCCAATCAATCTACCGTGCATGTTTTTGGAACGGGGAGGAAACCGGAGAACCCGGAGAAAAACCCCCTGAGACACGGGGAGAACATGCACAAACTCCACACACACCCACATGGGCGAGACGGGAATCGAACCCGGACCCTGGTGGTGTGAGGCGAACGTGCTAACCACTAATATATATATGTATGTTTGTGTGTCCCTGGATTCTCCATCATATATATGTATATGGGAGGGAGAGAGAGAAAGATGGAGGGAGAGGGTCGGTGAAACCCAACCTCCAGAAATAACGTTAGGATTGTAATTAAAAGAACACAAAGCCCCCATTGCCATCGCCGCCGTCCCTCAAAGACGCTCGTTCCCTTCTGTGATCTCCGAGGCCTCGCTAAAATGTCACGTGGAATCAAGCACACACACACACACACACACACACACACACACACACACACACACAGAGGACTTAATAAAAGAGATCCCTCTTCAGACATTAAACAATAAGCGAGGCTGGAGCGAGACGCCCGCGTTCTGGCCCGAATCCCAGCGAGGAAAAGAAATAAAAGAAATAAATGCTGTTTGGCGCCACCTTGTGGAGAAAATCCGACAGTGCGTGTGGGCGGTATTTCCAATAGGAGCCCTTTGACGTTATTGAAGTTTAATGAGCTCCACTCTTCTGGGATGATATTCCACTAGATTTCTTTTGTGGAGATTCATTTAGTCAGGTATAGAATAGAATAGCCAACTATTTATTTGTCACATTACAGCACATCTTTGCATATCCCGGCTTGTTTTTGAGGGGTTAGAGCGCCCCCTGGTGCACAGAGGGTTAAGGGCATTGCTCAAAGGCCAAAAGGCAGCAGCTTGGTATCAATATCAGGGCTCGAACCCGTACCTTCCGATCAGTAGCCCAGTGCCTTGAACCACTGAGCTACACCCCTCCCAATGATATAGGATGGAATGTTGTAGGTCAACTTACTGATGTAGGTGAGACGGTTCCTGAGGAGCATTCAGCATCATAGCAGAATCTTCTTCTCCAACCTATCGAAAGCGGATCTTCAATGCTACAGGTTTTGCTCTCCGAAGTATTATATATATATATATATATATATATATATATATATATATATATATATATATATATATATATATATATATATAGTAAAATAAATAATAATGAACAGTAGAATAATTGCAATTCATTCATCTTCTAGCGCTTTATCCGATCTTCCCTCGGGTCACGGGGAGTCTGTGCCTATCTCAGGCGTCTATGTGCATTATGGCAGGATACACCCTGGATGGAATGCCAACCCATCGCAGGAATGGGGGGGACACACACACACACACACACACACACACACACATTCACACACACTAGGGACAATTTTCCAAGGTGCCAATCAACCTACCGTGCATGTTTTTGGACCGGGGGAGGAAACCGGAGAACCCGGAGAAAAAACCCCTGAGGCACGGGGAGAACATGCAAACTCCACACACACATGGGCGAGACGGGAATCGAACCCGGACCCTGGTGGTGTGAGGCGAACGTGAGCCGTTAACTCCAATTCAAATACAAATACAAAATGTAAACAAAAACAGAATGTAATGATCTCACAAACCTGTATTTAATTTCCTGGAGAGAATAGAAAATATGTGGAAACTTCGGAAATGTACAATTTTAAGCGGAAAAAAAACCCAAAACAAACATCTGTAACACATCTTTAATAAAAGAGCGGTGCGTGTTATTAAAATGAAACATTTAGTAAGTAATGTAGGAAAAAGGGTGAATATAAACGGAATAATGTTCCTAAATATTACACGACAACTAGAAACCCAAAATAAGAACACGATGTCATCATATGAAGGATAAAACACTGTGAACTTGACAAGCACGCAAATAAAGAATGGAAAAGACTGGAAATCTAGAAATGAAAAAGAATGAAATGAAAATGAAAAAAAGAAATAAAAAATGAAAAAGAAATGAAAAAAAAAAGAAAAGTCAATTGAAGACTTTGTATAATAATCGTTCAAACTTCGTAAAATAATACTTTAAATGTTCGGTGACACAGTTCTACATTTTGCATGCATTTTCTGGCAGCAAAGTGAACGTGTGTGATGCCGGATATTAATGATTGCACCATTTAATTAAAGGTTTTTAGAATTAAACACGTTAATTAAATCGCCACTTTACTTTAACGTACATTTTCACGGTATTTACGTAGCGTCTTGGGGATGGATTGATCCAAATATAGGTGGAGCTGCACGTGTGGGGGATGGAAAAACGGAATGTCGCTTACGTTCACCGTAAAACGTATTTTTAACGTTTATCATCGGTTTGTTTATGTATATTATTACAAGTTTTTAATTGTAATTCATTAATTAATCCCAACTTTTCTTTTAAGAGACATATTTAGGACTTGTATAAAAGTAAATATTTCGGCGCTCAAATGATAAAACAAAACAAACAAAAACAACCCCCCCCTCCCCCCCCCTTTATGTCCCCGGTGATAATTTACTCGCATTTAACGCCTCGTTTCAAACCCCGGAAATCATTTCTATCCCGAATCGTTATTGGCGATAAATCGCTATTCGGTACTTGTGCGTTACACTGGTGCGAGACGGACCTACAGGAGACCAGATCAGACCAGATCCAGCGACTGGGAGTTGAGATGCGGCCAGGTGTAGGACGTGGCGGCCGGGAGCAGAGAGAGGGCGGGGTGGGCGGGCGGAGCGGCCGAGGTGGGCGAGTGTTTGAGGCGGTGCTTTTTGAGCTGGCCGAGCTCGCGGAAGCAGCACCCGCACTGAGCGCAGCGGTACGGCCGCTCGCCCGTGTGGATGCGCTGGTGCTTGTGCAGACTGTCCAAGTGGCGGAAGCGCTTCTCGCAGTAGCGGCAGGGGTATGGGCGCTCGCCCGTGTGGATGCGCTGGTGCGTCTTCAGGCAGTAGAAGCGGCGGAAGCCGCGGCCGCAGACGTTGCAGCGGTGCACCTTGTCGGGCGCCTCGATGGGCGCCATCAGGCCCGGCGGGACGTCCGCCTC
The DNA here is from genome assembly GCA_030449085.1 of Kryptopterus vitreolus. Classification (NCBI taxonomy): domain Eukaryota; kingdom Metazoa; phylum Chordata; class Actinopteri; order Siluriformes; family Siluridae; genus Kryptopterus; species Kryptopterus vitreolus. The sequence goes on from JACRUU010000004.1 coordinate 3,690,063, forward strand.
ACCGCCGCCGCCGCCGGGGGAGATGATCTGAGGCTGGGGGTTCGGGCAGGAAGCCGCGGCCGGCAGCGGAGCGTCTAAAGGCCGATGCTCGGCCTCGTCTTCCACTTTCACGGAGTTCTGCTTCATCTCCTCGCTCGTGTCCATCACCTGGATCAGGCTCAGCTCGCTGACGTTCCCCGCCGGGGCGCCCATCTCGAACTCGAACCTTCCCATCTCACACGCTTCGTCGGGGGTCTTCGCCGACGGCCCAAGAGCGTCCTGGTCCTCCGGGTGCACTCTCGCAAAGTCCTGCACCGGCCCGGATGACGATTTATACTCTACAACACACACAGGAGACACACAGGCATTTTAGAAAGTGCTGCCGGGATTTCAATTTCTATTTTTGCCGATTCGTATGGAGCTGGAGTCAGAGTGCTGGGGTCGGCCATGACACAGCACCCCTGGAGGCACAGAGGCTTAAGGGCCTTGCTCAAGGGTGGCACCTTGGAGATACCTGGAGCTCGAACCCCCGACCTTCCGATCAGAAGGCCAGTGCTGTCCAAGGAAGTGGTAGTGGATAGTATAGCCTTGTCACATTACACATATCCCAGCTTGGGATACCATGATACGGCGCCCCCTGGAGCACAGAGGGTTATGGGTCTCGCTTGTTAAGATACCATAAGGGCTCGAACCCCGATCAGCAGCCCAGCGCCACTGACCTACCCCCCCCCTCCACATAAGACATGTAAAGATAATATGCTGATCCACCAAGCTTGGGCCCTTGAGCAAGGCCCTTATATATATATATATGTGAGTAACCCAGGCCGGTGTGAACATTTCGCGCACTGGGGTGTTTAGGAACGAGTCCCGCACCCTTATCGATCACTCCTTCCTCGCAGATGTAAAACTGATCCGTGGGATCTTCGCCTCTGGTCTGTGCGGGATCGGCGTCCAGGGCGCTTCGGCTCGCGGCGTCGGTGATGAACGCGGTGCTGCGCATCCTCCGCCGGGTGACGGTGGGGCTCCGCGGCCAGTCGGACTGCACGGTGGGCAGGCAGAGGCCGACGCTGGGGACGGCCCTGGCGCCGTGGCTCTTTCCCGTGGCGCCGCGGAACGCCTTCACGTGCGAGGGCTGCCCGCTGTCGGGTGTCGCGTCGGCGGCCAGCTGGAGGTCCTCGGCGGCGGCTGCGGTGGAGGAGGAGGAGGAGGAGGAGGACGGCGCGCATGTGCGGTTCAGCAGCAGGCACTGCTTGATGTTCTTCTCGGCGGCGGTCATGTAGTAGCGCACGGCCTTCAGCTCGCCCTCGGACACGTCGAGGCGCTCGCGCAGGCTGCGGTTCTCGCGCCGCGACTCGGCGGCGGCGTCGCGCGCTTCCGTCAGCCGCGCGGCGACGATGCGCGCCGTCTCTTTCAGCACCGTGTCCACCGCGCACCGAACCGCCTGGTCGATCGTCGACGCCAGCTCGTACTTCAGGAACGACACGCTGATCCCGTCCACAGCCATGACGCTTCACCGCAACAACCTCCTCCAACACCCCCAGCACCGAACCCGCCTTTACCCCCCCCCCCCCCCCCGTCCTACCCGGGATTCACACACCGAACACCGAACACTCCCGTCCCGGTCCCGTTTCCACCGTAATAATACCGATTTACATAAACACCGTAAACAAACCCTAGCGCTGGGAGACGCGGTGTCGCACGCTGATGACGTGAACACGCGAAGGTCCTTAGGGAAATGTAGTTCGTAAGCAGAAGTGGCGCTTTAGTCAAGTAGCCTACAGGCCATGCTCCATTTTACAAACAACCCTAGATCTGTTCTCTTCTCTTCTCTTCTCTCTCTCTCTCTCTCTCTCTCTCTCTCTCCTCTCATCTCTCTCTCTCTCTCTCTCCCTCCTCGTCTCCCCTCTCTCTCTCTCTCTCTCATCTCTCTCTCACTCTCTCTCTCTCTCGCTCTCTCTCTCTCTCTCCATCTCTCTCCTCTCTCTCTCTCTCCTCTCCATCTCTCTCCTCTCTCTCTCCTCTCGGCCTCTCTCTCTATTTTTCTCTCTCTCTCACTCTCTCTCTCTCTCTCTCTCTCTCTCTCTCTCGCTCTCTCTCTCTCTCTCCTCTCTCTCTCTCTCTCTCTCCTCTCTCACTCTCCTCTCCCCCTCCTACCCCCCCCCCCCCCTTCTGTCTCTATTATTGCTTCTAAACCTTTCTAAAATCACACACAACCAGTCACACCCTCTCAAAACATGTGGTATATAACTAAAAGTTTTGTGTGCACTCTTGTTGTTTATTTATTACAGCCTTCTGTGATATATATATATATATATATATATAGGGGGCACGGTGGCTTAGTGGTTAGCACGTTCGCCTCACACCTCCAGGGTCCGGGTTCGATTCCCGTCTCGGCCATGTGTGTGTGGAGTTTGTGCATGTTCTCCCCCCCGTGCCTCAGGGGGGTTTTTTTTTTCTCCGGGTTCTCCGGTTTTCCTCCCCCCCGGTTTTCCAATCCCCCCCGGTCCCAAAAAACATGCACGGTAGGTTGATTGGCACCTTGGAAAAAAAATTGTCCCCCCAGTGTAAAAATGAAATGTGTGTGTGTGTGTGTGTGTGTGTGTGTGTGTGTGTGTGTTGATGGGTTGGCATTCCATCCAGGGTGTATCCTGCCTTAATGCCCATAGACGCCTGAGATAGGCACATAGACTCCCCGTGACCCGAGGGAAGATCGGATAAAGCGGTAGAAGATGAATGAATGAATATGAATATATATGAATGAATGAATGAATGACTGTATATGAATATATACTGTATATATATATATATATATATATATATATATATATATATATATATATATATATATATATATATATATATATATATATATATATAATATATATATATATTACAAATGACCCTATTCAAAATGCAATATTTTCTATGTAGTGCAACTTTTCAGTTTCACTTTATTTTATTAAAAGTAAAGTAACGGATTACTTTTTGGTCACTTTCATTTGTCCACTAGGTGGCGCTCTCGGAAAAAGTGGGATATATTTCCGTAACTGAGCTGCTTCAGAATTCAATTTTTTGGGCGGAATTTGTACTCTTCAACATTTTACACACACACACACACACACACACACACACACACACACACACACACACACACACACACACACACACACACATGTATAGTGCTTTAAAATAAAATCGATTGAACTCGGAATCTGACATCTGACGGACTTTGAGCCTTGGACTTGTTTTTCCTATGGACTATTGTGGAATTGTTGTTATTGTAAAATTGAGCGTCATTCTCCAGGAAAATGTCTCATCATCCCCCTCTCCTCCCTTTTTTTTTTTTACCTTTTCATCGTATATACACAACTTCACATTCCATCATCTTTGTTTCAGTTCTGACATTTTGTGAAAGAATAACGATTTAAGACTGGACGCTGGAGTAATGTCTGTCTCCCTCTATCGGCCAGAACGTGTAACTACAAGTCTATTGGCTCTACCGTTGTGGACCCCCCCCCCCTTCAGACACCGCCTTCATTAACCCCATTATCTTCCTTCAATGCAGAAATCCACAAAATACCTAATATGGAGTTCAGTTAAGATCCAAATGCCACAAAAACACAAACAGTCCTGGATCTTCTTTGTCATGTTTTTCATTTCCAATCATTGCATTCTGTTTTTATATACATTCCTTCTCTTTAAAGCATCTCATTATCCATGGCCGCTGTACTCAATGTATACAATAATTCTGTTTATTTATATTCAGATTCTATTCATTCTTTTCTTATTACATACCATCCTGTACATACTGTATGTAAATCATTTATACTGCTACAGGTGCACTTGTGGTTAGACTGTGCCTGGTACCATAATAACAATAGTCTAATTATTGCAGTTATAGAATATAATACAATCACTACCTTATCATTTCAGTCATTCAATTCATTCATTCATTCTTCTACCGCTTTATCCGATCTTCCCTCGGGTCACGGGGAGTCTGTATCTATCTCAGGCGTCTATTGGCATTAAGGCAGGATGGATGGAATGCCAACCCATCGCAGGACACACACACACACACACACTCACAATCACACACACATTCATACACTAGGGACAATTTTCCGAGGTGCCAATCAACCTACCGTGCATGTTTATGGACCGGGAGGAAACCGGAGAACCCGGAGAAAAACCCCCTGAGGCACGGGGAGAACATGCACAAACTCCACACACACATGGCCGAGACGGGAATCGAACCGGGACCCTGCCGGTGTGAGGCGAACGTGCTAACCGCTAAACCACCGTTTCCCCTCAGTCATTCCAACTTGGTTTTATTATGTCAAGATAAAAAGTAGATGCTAAATCTAAACTTTACGTGGAACGGCATGCCCTGTGACGTGACTGCTCCATCAGGGGGTTTGCATCATCAAAATGGTGTTTAATAAAGTCTTAAAGAGGATGATTTGGATCCAAACCCATGCATAAATTCAGTAGCTCAGGGGAAAAAAAAGACACACCAAGTGTTTTAGATGATTAACCACATTTGATGCTTGTCAATCCATTCTTTTAGATACTGTAGTAGTGGAGTGTGTGCGTGTGCGTCTGTGTGTGTGTGTGTGTGTGTGTGTGTGTCTCTGTACGTGTGCTTGGGCCCACTGCAAGCGGTGTTGCTAGGCAACACATCCTCAGCTACTACAGTCCCTAATGGAGCCTTAAGAAGAGCAGGGCAGGTGGAATGTACCATTACATGAGTGAAAATAGGGGGTGGGGGTGGGGGTTCACCAATACTTCTACATGTACATGAGCTATAGATTAGGCTGAGGACTATAGATGCTGATGGATGTGGTTTAATGCTTCAAAATCAATTTGTACATCTCTCCCCCCGCCCCCCCTCTCTCTCTGTGAGGGGTAATTACACCAGGTGTAATTAGGAGCGAATGTCCTTGGGGTGGTGCCTCAGGTCTCAGGAGAATGAGGAACACATACAGTTCAATGGCACTCAAGCAGAGAGGAATTTTAATTAATGCCGGTATGAAGTTATTCAGATTTTTGGAAAGGGGGGGGGGGGGGGTGTCATGGGGGTGACAAAGGTGGGCAAAGAGCACCAAAGGGGGCGTGGCCGTTGCATAGGGATTTTTAATAATGCTTGCAATTTCCATTCTCTCTCTTGCACTTTATTATCTATACGGTCTATTATTCATTCATCTCTCTCTAATTATTTCCCTATGTCCATCTATCTATACACACTACATATACGGCATATATATATATAAGATATATATTATATATATATATTTATATATATATATATATATATATATATATATATATATATTATATATATATATATAATATACTGTACATATATGTCTCATAGGGGACTATGCGTCCACACCACACACACACACACACACACACACACACACACACACACAGTCCAGGATCTCACCACTGTTGTATTGTATTTGGGAAATGAAATCCATGCATAAGTATAGGGGGGGGGGTTATAAGGACATAAAGAGTTTATAACGCCCTCCGACCCTTCTTCTTGTATTCTGTAGTGACACATTGAGAAACGCGGAAAGAACCGAAAGTGTGTGTGTGTGTGTGTGTGTGTGGTGTGTGTGGAGATGGGGACGGAGTGCAAAAAAAAAAAAAAAAAAAAGAGGGGGCGTTGTAATGGTACGGTCTCTGTATAAAAAATGGGTGTGGTCCGAATCTCACACAGGAGCCGCTTGTAGGATATTTTGACACACACACACACACACACACACCGAGCCGTCAAGCGTTAGATGTACAGATTTTGTTGTTGTTGTTGTTGTTGTTCGTGCTTCCAATCACGCAATCCTCAGGATGATTATATTCAACGCGTTATTCGGATTATGACGTAAGAATAGCTTTTTTATTCCCCCCCCTTAAAAAAAAGAAAGAAAGAAAGAAAGCTCGGTTCGTGTCTCTGGCACTGGAGAACCCATGGGTGTCCTCTCGCTCTCCACCGGTTTGCCATCAATATTATTAATTATTTTATATTATTAATTATTAATAATAATAATAATAATAATAATAATAATAATAATAATAAAAACAACTACAATAATAACAATATAATGAATAGCATCGTCCTTATATTTGCGTGCGCAGGATTCGTGCATTGCGGCTTGATTTGAATAATTCATTCCGCGCAACGAAACAAGGATCGAAAGGAAATCGAAGAGAGAGAGAGAGAGAGAGGGGAGAGAGAGAGAGAGAGAGGAGAGAGAGAGAGAGAGAGAGAGAGAGAGAGCACAGCCCAAGCACCAGAGGAAGGAAGGAAATAAGGAAGGAAGGAAGCGAGAAGGGAAAGACAAAAAGCGAAACGCGCCGGGTTTTTTTTTTGTTTTGTTGTTGTTACATTTACGCAAATATAGAATTCATTACGTCATCATTTCAGCGCGAGCAAAAAAAAAAATAATTAATTGCGCAAGAATTATTAGCGAGGACACACACACGCGCGCGCGCGCACGCACACACACACACACACACACACACACAACACACACTCCCGAGGATTTTGTGGATCTTCAGGTTTTCTCCATTTGGGAAGAAATGCAGTGATTTATTATTTATTTATTTATATTTTATTTTAGTCCCCGCTCCTCCTCCTGCGGCGTTCTTTTCTTTCTTTATTTGTTTATTTGTTTATTTATTTATTTTTGCAGGCCTGCATGATTCACGGCCATCATGCGCGCTCGGGTCTGATTTTTTCCCCAAGGAAGAAGAAGAAGAGATCGGATTGAAAGCTCTTCGTCAAGCTGTCAGCTCTTGTGTGTTTGCGGACGAGCTGAACCACCAGGTACGGTAAATCACGATGTGTGTGTGTGGTGTGTGTGTGTGTGTGTGTGTGTGTGTGTGTGTGTGTGTGTGGGGGGGGGGTGGTGATGGGATGTAAGTAAGAGGGGGCTCGAAGCATGAATTTACTGCATGCAAAAAGAAGCTTTGGAGAGGGAAAGGCTTTTTGCTGTAGGATGCAGGCCTGGTTCCTTGTAGCAGCCTCTCATCCTGCGTGGACGGAACGATCATGTCGCATGAGCTCCATTTGGATAAAGCTTTGTCACTGCAATAACAGGTTTTGTGTGTGTGTGTGTGTGTGTGTGTGTGAGTGTGTGTTTTTGCCGCCTCCATCCTCATGCAGGCCTCCACTGTCCCAAATCTCCTGCATTATTACTTGCTCTTGCTCAGAACTAGGAATGGGATATTTATATAATGCACGCTTATTTACCCATACACACACATGGGTACCCCAACACACCCTTATTTAGAGCGTGCTGTCTTATTGCAGAGACCCTCGCCGGCGCGGCAGGCGGCGCTGAGAAAAAAAAAAATTGCTCGCCACGCCTACCGGAAGATTCCCGCCTCGTTTCCGCTCGACATGCCCGAATGAGCGCGCTCAGTCCAGGGTTTCCTTCCGACGAGGAGAACGGTCGCTTCTTTTTCTGCGGGTTGGTTGGTGGGGTGCCATTAGTTATGTCTCCAAGGAATTTCCGTCCGGCAAAAGCCTGTGCGCCTTTTAAGTGCGACGTATCCCATCCGAGTGTCGTAATGCGGGACGATATAATAATAAGAATAGTAATAATAAAAGTAATAATACTCGTTTGTTCGTCCGCACTCGTCTTCCTCGTCCCTACGCGAGTGAATTTAAATCTCGGCGAGATTTAATGACGGAGGCCTCAAAAACACGCTTGTATTTTGCCCCGGATGAAGGCGTCTCTCCGCTAAATCCGAGCTCCTGGGCCCTTCGTAGAGGCCCTAAAGTATCCGTCAATATAGATAATAGTGTCTGTAAGTTACAAGGAAGGCAAGACATTTTGGGTAAGCAATAGCGTGTCAACGTAGTGAAGGCTGGGCGGCGTGAACGCTGCAGCCTGCGCACCCACGTAGCCAACGCCGTAGCGGGCGTTTTTATACTTCTGCGTCGCTCTGCAGTGACCGTTCCTAAACACTAGTTGGCGGCGGTGCGCTGTTTGGATTTCCGGTGACTTTCTCGCAATGACAGGGAATTCGCTGGGCAGTCTTTGTATTCATCGTCTACCGCTTTATCCGATCGTCCCTCGGGTCACGGGGAGTCTGTGTATCTCAGGCGTCTATGGGAATTAAGGCAGGATACACCCTGGATGGAATGCCAACCCATCACAGGGCACACACACACACACACACACACACACACACACACACACACACACACACACACACACACACACATTCATACACTAGGGACAATTTTCCAAGGTGCCAATCAACCTACCGTGCATGTTTTTGGACCGGGAGAGGAAACCGGAGAACCCAGAGAAAAACCCCCTGAGGCACATGCACAAACTCCACACACATACATGGCCGAGACGGGAATCGAACCCGGATCCTGCAGGTGTGAGGCGAATCTAAATGATCGTATATATAGGCATCGCGATCGCAATTTCTGCGATTAATCGTTCGACCCTAATCCAAGTATTTTGGCTATTAAACATCATCTGATGTGAATAATGGATTATATGCTGTAAGGGTTACCTGATTGTACTTATTCAGCCTCATGGAGTCATACTTGGCTTTTTACTAGACAAACACCACACACACACACACACACACACACACACACACACACACATCTCTGTAGGCTGTCCGAGGCCTGGACTGTGTTGGTGTTTGGGCTGTAAAGTCATCCACGACAGTTTTGTTTATGTAAAAGTCCTGGGCGAGTTTCTACTCTGTTACTTCAAGCCTTCGCTTGTTCCCGCATGCAAAGCGCCCGGACCGCGCCGACCTCTTAACGGGAAACATGCAAATCCGAGCGGCGTGCGGCGGCCGCCGATTGGCCGGCGGACGCGGGAGGGGGGGCGGCGGTTTGATTGCACCCACAAACGAATGCAAAGCGGAAAAAGAAATATAGCAGCCGATCCTCTTTTAATATCTGCGTACAGAATTCCGAAGAACACAACGAGCGATAGGCGCAGGCGCTTCCCGGTCGGTTTCGGCCACTCGTGGAGAGTGTAGTGGATTGGTGTAATGACACGGAAGGTTTTATATGGATATCGTTAGGAAAAGTCGTAACCAGAGCTTCAATTTGATTCACCTCTGAAGGGTAAGACCTGATACACTGAATATATATATATATATATTTTTTTATATATCCGGACACTTGATTTGCATATATTTATGTTATACTCGGGTGTCCACAAACTTTTGTGTATATACACCGCACGCGCTATTATTTTTTTTTGTGCAGCATCGTTAATCCCTTTAGAGTCTCGGAAGTGGCCTCTGGAGCTGGCGGATTCCACGTTAATCCATTAGGCGAGATGAAAGTGGCCGTTGCTCGCCTCCTTCTCGCCCCAGACGGACAAATTGCACTCTAAAGCCGACAGCGCCGGGGCATCAAATATTAAATATTAACAACAGTAATGCATATTGTATTACGCACTTATGTAGCATTAATAAACTCCCAGATGTGAGATATATATATATATATATATATTATTTTGCTTATATGTCTTTCAGTGAGTAAAATGAGGTTTTAGGGTCAAATCCCAATTTCCAACGTTGCCTATCGGGTTATTAACGCATAATTCATATAAAAGCTGGAACTACTTTAGTTATAAGACACGCCTCCCGGCCAATCGGATTCCAGCTTTACTACGCGGGACTGGAATGGTTCATTCGAAAAAGCTCATTGTCTTTAATGGCGTACATTTTATACACGAATACAATATTAACACTGTGTGTATTTGTTTGTTTTTTAAAAGCTACACCATATGTAAATAAGTCATATTTTTCCGCAACACTTTTGCATGTGGAGGTCACGTGATATGTAAACGAGGCACTAGTGGGCGGGAACTGTTCCCGAAGTTTGTTCAAACTTGTCCGTCTTTTTTTTGTAGCCACCCTCTCGTCGAAAAATTTCGCCGATTCAAAAATCGCGTCCTGATTTATTTCGTTTTCGGCAGGTGGTCGCGCGCGAGAGACTGAGGTGAGAAGTCCAAGGTCATTTCAAGATGAGCGAGCTGGAGCAGCTCCGACAGGAGGCCGAGCAGCTGAAGAACCAGATCCGAGTAAGAGAAACCCTGGGAATTACTATTAACGCGATATATGATAGCCATAATGATACTGGTACGTTTCTCGATACCCATGACTGGGTTTTATGCGTCGTTGATTGACTGGGGTGTTTTTTTTTTTTTTTCCTTTACGTTTGTTCTTATAGGATGCGAGGAAAGCATGTGGAGACTCTACGCTTACTCAGGTAAAGCTCCGGGAAAAATTCTCCGGACAGAAATCGCCACGTTACGACAAAAAAGAAATCGATTCGCACGTTTTCTCGTCACTTGACGCTGTTTTTATCGCGACGAAACCCGTCAGGGCTTAAGTCCGTTTTAAACGGTAAAATACACACCCGAAGCGTCTTGCGGTAGCGAACAGTGACACAGCGTGCCCTCCATATCGTCCTTTTATGTGCTTTTATGTGCAATCTAGTCCTGAAGTGGTTAAAATGGGAGGTGGGAGCTTTGAGATCTGGACCGCAGGTTCAAATCCCACCAGAACCAAGCCAAGGGCCCTTGGGCAAGGCCCTTAACCCTCAATTGTCCAGTTGTAAGTCGCTCTCGACACGGGCCAAATGCCGTAAATGTAATGTAAATGATAATAGGAAGCCTATGGAAGTTAAATAAATAAATATAAATATAAATTCGAGAGCAACGTCCGCAAAAATTCCTTCTCCGCGAAGACTTTCCCGAGGCAAATGGATAAGTAAGATGAATATATATCATTTTAAAGCTAAACAAATGGCATTATGTGTAGATAACAGCAGGACTGGACCCTGTGGGAAGGATCCAGATGCGGACGAGGCGCACTCTCAGAGGTCATTTAGCCAAAATCTACGCCATGCACTGGGGCACCGATTCCAGGTAATCCTTCTGATGATGTACTTTAAAGGCACTATGTGGACAAAGGTATTGGTCGGGACACCATATGTGGTTGTGTCCCAAATTGTTACCACCAACAATATCGCGTTAATTGTTTCATTGGATGTCGTACCGTTACATGGGTTGGAAGATCTCCTGCTGTAGACCCTACAGAATACCTTTGGGAGGAATATGAGCAACCACATACCATCTGAACACACAGTGGTTCTTGGGTGTAATTGAAGTCCACTAGAGGGCGCCGTTTGTAAATCCGTGAGAAATTCCAGGTAATGCCACAACCTCCCGCCTCATTCCTCACACCCTTTTCCTTTCAGGCTCCTGGTGAGCGCGTCGCAAGACGGAAAACTCATTATCTGGGACAGTTACACCACTAACAAGGTAACAGCAGGACCCGTCCGAAATAATCCTTAAGTGTTAATGCCGACGCTGCCGCGCGGGCGCTGTGCCTGGTGCGGTACATTTGACCAAAAAGTGCTGTGATTGGACAGATCCACGCCATCCCCCTGCGCTCGTCGTGGGTGATGACGTGCGCCTACGCTCCGTCTGGAAACTTCGTAGCCTGCGGCGGTCTGGACAACATCTGCTCCATCTACAGCCTGAAGACCCGCGAGGGCAACGTGCGCGTCAGCCGAGAGCTCCCTGGGCACACGGGTACGAGCACAGCTGGAGTTTTAAAGGCCATCTAGCTGGCTGCTGGAGCCGATTTACTCGGCATTTTAGACGAGGGTTGAAATGACGGACAACTTTCTGTGCTCTTTCCGCAGGTTACCTTTCCTGCTGTCGCTTCATCGACGACAATCAGATCATCACGAGTTCAGGGGACACCACCTGGTACGCCGGAGCCTGATCTAATCTAAATTTAGATCGGACTCCAAGAGCCCGTGGCCTCGATAAGGATCTGTCCGAGTCAGAGTGTAGATAACAGCTGCTTCTTTGTGTGTTTGTGTTAGTGCTCTGTGGGACATCGAGACAGGGCCAGCAGACCACGGTGTTCTCCGGGCACAGCGGCGACGTGATGAGTTTGTCCCTTTCCCCCGATTCGCGGACGTTCATTTCGGGCGCCTGCGACGCCTCCATCAAGCTGTGGGACGTCAGGGACAGCATGTGCAGGCAGACGTTCACGGGCCACGAGTCCGACATCAATGCCGTCTGCGTGAGTACCCCGTTTCCGCCGTCGCAATAAAAAACGATTGCACAGCGAAACGATTTTGCTGATACCAAATCCCTTTCGTCTGCAGTTCTTCCCGAGCGGCAGCGCCTTCGCCACCGGCTCGGACGACGCCACGTGCCGCCTGTTCGACCTGCGAGCAGACCAGGAGCTCGGCCTGTACTCGCACGACAACATCATCTGCGGCATCACGTCGGTGGCGTTCTCGCGCTCGGGGCGCCTGCTGCTCGCCGGCTACGACGACTTCAACTGCAACATCTGGGACGCCATGAAAGGAGACCGTGCAGGTAGAAGGCCTTCACCGGAAAGATTGTCTAGAACTCGGGATAACAAGGAGGCACAAGGTCACAGTCAGGACGATAGTTATCGAGTCCCCGATTCGTGGATTTATACGCGAGGTGGTATCAAAGTGGTGGAGGGAGTCGCTCAGTGGGGCCAAGCTGCCTCCCTCGCGTCCTTGCGGGAGGCCCTTAACCCTCTGTTCTGCAGGGGTGCTGCTACTCTCTGGCCCTGGAGTTGCTCCTCACAGAGTCAATAAAGGAAGGTATACAGCGCCCCCCAGCATTCCTTCCACTTTTCCCCGAAGGTCTTCTTATCAAAGTGGGTCAAACGCCTTCGGCGATCCGCTCTGGATCTGCGCAATGGAATCTCCATTGCCAGGGAGAGGGCAAAGTCAGCCAGTAGCACATCTGGCGAGGGTGCGATAATGGAAGTGAGATCATGTAGGGGGGTGGTGTAGCCCAGTGGGTAAGGTGTTGGCCTCTGGACCAGAAGATCACGGGTTCAAACCCCACCACCATCAAGCTTCCACGAGTGGGCCCTTGAGCAAGGCCCTTAACCCTCAATTGCTCAGATGTAAGTCGCTCTGGATAAGGGCGTCCACTTTTTGAATCCTCGATACCACCTCCTAGTCGAATCAGAAGAGTCACGTCCTGACAATAGTTGACCGATTTATTCACGCACGTTTTTTTAATTTATAACATTTATATTTCATCGAATTAGGCTGTATATAGAATAGAAAAGCCTTTCTATGTCACATATACATTACAATATACATCCAAGCTTGTTTATAAGCGCAGGGTCAGCCATGATACGGAGCCCCCTGGAGCGCAGAGTGTTGGCAGCATGGTGATACCAGGGCTCGGACTCCCGACCTTCCGATCGGCAGCCCAGCACCTTAAACCACTGAGCTACACCCGTCTCATTAACCTACCTGTCAATCCCAAATGGTTTCATAGCACCTCGGCCAAGATTTCACTGCCTCGAATCGTTGACAATTCAGGGCAGCGATCAGGGGTCCAAGCACCGTGAATTTGTCTGAAGAAATTAGCGACACTTAGTGGTCAGACTCCGATACACATCCGCGCTTCAGGTTGGTCTGGATGTCGTCTAGTGTCTAACCTTATTGTTTTTGCATTCCCGACAGGAGTCCTAGCCGGCCACGACAATCGGGTCAGCTGCCTCGGCGTGACCGACGACGGCATGGCCGTCTGCACCGGCTCCTGGGACAGCTTCCTCAAGATCTGGAACTGACATCTCTCTCTCTCTCTCTCTCTCACGTACATATACATGCACACACATTACAACACACTGTATGCCTGTTTTACTGTATATATATATAAACCCACACACACACACACACACACACACACGGACGCATATTGTACATAATATATTATGCCAAACTAGGTATCTTGAGTTGTTTACTATGGTAATTGCTTTGTATACATAACTGCACCTGAATCTGTACACCAGTTACCGTGGGATGCAGGTCACAGGTTTTGACCCACTGAAGCTAAACACGAATGTTCTTTATCTCTCTTCCACACACACACACACACACACACACACACACATACAAGATTTTGACAGCGGACTTTAACCACAATGTAGGATACCCACACTCACACTCCCGAGTGACTCATAAAACACACTCGGAGAGACACACGACGAAGGGTTTGTATTTATGTGTATTACAACGCGCTCTTGGAAAAAGACATGAGCGATGACTCTTTCGGACCGTTTTTGTTTTTGTTTTTTTGTTGTTTTTTTTTTTTGTTGTGCGATTCCTTCCCAAGCTGCGTTTTGGTTTTTATCGGGAAACTTGCGCTAATTTCATCAGACGGCGGTCAAACGTCATGCGAATGCACTCTTGCTGACGTAGCCAATCCATCGATCAATTGTAGTCCACAACCAAGGAGTGTATCCATTAGGAGCTCCCATCGGGCGGTCCAAGCACCGTGAGAAGAAACGAGCGACACCTGGTGGGGAACCGGTGTCGTTTCACCCTGAGACTAAATGATCAAGTGGATATGGGGAGGCGATCTACTGATCACAAGGGGTCAGGGGTTCAAGTTGCTCCTCTTGAGTGCTTGAGTTCAGAATCTCTAGGCTCCTGCTTACTGATTGTAAGGTCGTGGGTTCAAGCCCAGGTATTGTCACTCTTAGTTTGGCCCTTAACGCTCTGGGTTACTAAACGGAAGGTCAAGCCCTAGTATCACCAAGCTCGATGGGCACCGAACCTCTGCACTTACTGGGTTATTATTGATCGGAATATCAAGGTGTCAAAGACACAGAATTGCCAATCTGACACTCTTGGGCCCTCGACTAAGGCCCTCAAACGTCAAGGGTGTGAAATAACTGTAGACCGTGTTGGAGGGTGAGGGTTTTGACCCCAAGTATCGCCACTCTTGGGCCCCTGAGTAAGGCTGAACAGCACACACACCCGGGGGAATAAGTAACAGCGTCTTAATTGGTGCTTGGGCCCGTGATGTCGCCCGGCTAGAACGTCGCAAGTACGGAACGTTTTTTTTTTTCCCCCCCTCAAATATTGCAATATTATTGTAATTCAGTTTTAGCACATGCTTAATGTAATACTGATGTTGAGACATGGTATTTAAAAAAAATAAAATAAAAAAAAAGCACGGTGGAACAGAAGCATGTGGTACGAACGCGGCGATTTTTCCTTCCAGACTGAAAACGTTAAAAAAACAAAAAACAAATAGACGTCCGTTTTATTTTTGTTTTGGTTTATATACTGATTTTCTATGCTTATTTTATTCATGTTCTCCCTGCGTGCCTCAGATAACACTGTAAGGACAATAAAATCAAAGTTGAAGTGTAAAATAAAAATCAATCAATCAATAAATACGGAAAACGACGCTTTGGTTTTGGTTCCTTCGTTCAAAACACCAAACGGGGAAGAAAAGAGACACGAAGCAGTTTTTTTTTTTTTTTTTAAAACTGATATCAAGATATATTTTTTATTCTTCTTCTTCTTATTATTATTATTTTCAAACAATCCTGTAGTTAAGACATTACAGATGTATGATTTCATCCCGAAAAAAAACACTGAAACTGAAAACCGTCAGGTCATTAAAATCATTTGCTCTCGAATGTAAACAAATCAAATATCTACTTATTCATTCTTTGGAAAGGAGGATCACATTGAAAAAGGGGTGGAGGGGAAAAAAAAGATACTGGGGAGGGGGGGGGGGAGGAGAGGACAGGAATAATTATTAACCCATCACAGAGGATATCAATATCTTTATATAGACTTTCTACCATCCTTTAACTTCTCTCCTGGTTATGCAATCAAGCAAAAAAACGACACACACACACACACACACCAACACACACACACACACACACACACATAAAATAATCAAACTGACTAAATCAAGCAGGCGGTAATATATAACTATTACTAGACGATCATGTCTAATAGCATGTAAAGGAGACTGGCCATAAACACACACACACACACACACACACACTCACTACCTGAAACACGACCGGGTCCGTCCGAGTCACATGACCTCCACATTCCTAATTAGTCGGTCAATGCAGGACTGGGAGTACGGCTGCGAAAATGGGGATTTCCATGGGAATTAATGGGAACAAACTGGGAATTTCCAAAACGGCAAGTAACTTAAATGTCGTTTCCATTTTCACTGCAGAAGCAATTTCATGGTTCATGTCTGTCCGGCACGTGAATCAATCGCATGCACGCATCTATTACTGCAGAGCCGCCAGGAAAAGCCGGCAAGACCACACGACCCCCCCCCCCCCCCCCCCCCCCCCAAAAAAAGAACCCCCCGCCCCAACCCCCACATATACACACACGCACACATGCACTATGCATAACATGTCATTCCTTCAATCCTGCATTAAGGTTCAATAGTCAGGGAAATGATATAAATGTGTTTAAAACTTCAAACAAACAAACAAAAAAAAAAATCAAAAGCATGTCGGATCAGATTTATGATCGGATTTAGATAAACATTTCCCATCATCATTAATTCCCATTAAACTCCTGTACAAACTGCCAGCAAGTATCCAACATGGAATATTTCCCAGAAATCCCACGGAGTGAATTGCACGCTGCCTGGGGGGGGGGGGGGGGGTAAAAAAAAAAAAAAAAAGGTCTTTATTTGGTATTTATTTATTTATTTTTGTACTTTTTAAAGACTAGTTTTGGAATTTGTATTTTTTTTGTTTTTTTTCCAGAACATCACCGGAGTCCAAAAATCCCCAAATCCCAAAATCAACCTGAGGATTCTACAGCGCGGATCATACCACGCTTTGCAGAACGGGGGCGCCACAGAGCATCTCGTCATCGTCATTAAAAAAAAAAAAAAAAAAAAAAAAAAGTCTTTCCGCTATTTATTTAAAATACATATTTGGTATTTACGTTGTTATAGCGGCTGCGTTACGTCTGTGTGAAGCCAAAAGACACAAATATCTCGCACCGAGGGAATGCTGATAGACCTTAAATACACTTATATAGTCCATACTATTAAAAAAAAAAAGAAAGAAAAAAGAGAGAGAGGGAGAAAAAAAGAAAAGGACATTTCCCCCCCCCTCCTAGCTCTAATCCTCCTCCTCATTTTCTCTTTCAGAGCATCATGAACAGTACATACTTGGTTTAAAAATAGCTCTCGCCTATTCACACATACACGCACCCACGCTCGTTCTTTTATAAAGCTCGCCGCACACACAGCCAGAGAGCGAGAGAGCGAGAGAGAGAGAGAGAGAGAGAGAGAGAGAGAGGGGGAGAGACACATGGGTTGTATCTAATACCCGAATCACAGCACAGAAAGCAGCAAAATATACATTGTGCTTGAGAACGTCCTTATTTCCGCCCCGAAGGGAAAAATCCCATCATTTTGTTTGTTTGTTTGTTTGCTTGTTTTCCAGATTGCGCCGCGTTAAAACGACGCCCGGGACGAGCGATTGCATTTCCCAGAGTGCACTTCTACAAGAAACTCTCTCAGTGCATCTTAAAGCGTTTAAACGACGTTAAAACTATTTTCATCTGCAGATATATTTCAATATAGAGGCTTTTTTTATATTATATAAAGGATTTGAAAAATAAAACGGCGGAGGGAAAAAAATATCACTACATCTGCTAACATTTGGTAAAAGATTCCGGATCTGCTGTGTGTGTGTGTGTGTGTGTGTGTGTGTGTGTGTGTGTGTGTGTGTGTGTGTGTGTGTGTGTGACGACGGGGGATTCGCTACATCACGACGCACGGAAGCTAAAACCGTCACCATGGCAACCCAAACCTCTACAGCCAGGGGTCGGGAACTTAAAGCTCGCAAATGAGAGAGAGAGAGATGAGAGAGAGAGAGAGAGAGAGAGAGAGAGAGAGAGAGAGAGAGAGAGAGAGAGAGAGAGAGAGAGAGAGTGTGAGAGAGGGATGGATGGATACAGTAGATAAATAGAGCCAGGAAAAAGAAGGAAAGTGGGAAGGAGGAAGAGAAAAAGTGATATATAAATAAATATATAAGTGGACTGATAGATAGATATATCTATAGATAGATAGATTGATGGAGCGAAACGATCGAGTCAGATACCTATATCTGTCTATCCCACGCTCTATGTATCTATCCATCTATATATCTATATATCTATCTATCTATCTATCTATCTATCTATCTATCTATCTATCTATCTATCTATCTATCTCTCTCTCTCTCTCTCTCTATATATATATATATATATATATATAGATATATAGAGAGAGAGAGAGAGAGAGAGAGGGAGAGAGGGAGAGAGAGAGGTGGATGGATACAGTAGATAGATAAATAGAGCCAGGAAAAATAAGGAAAGTGGGAAGGAGGAAGAGAAGCGAGAGAGGGAAGAAAAAAAAGTGATATATAACTCTATCTCGAAGTGGACTGATATCTATATACTATATATATATATATATATCTATATAATATATATATATATATATATATATATATTATAGCGAACGATCTAGTCATATACCTATATCTGTCTATCCCACACTATATCTATCTATAATATATATATATATATATATATATATATATATATATAGAGAGAGGAGAGAGAGAGAGAGAGAGAGAGAGAGAGAATGAGAGGGAGGGATATAGAGAGATAGAGACCGTGTCAGAGAAATATCCATATCTGTCTATTGCACACTCTACGTATCTATCCATCAAGATAAATAGAGATATATAGAGAGGATGAGAGGAAGGGATATAGATGGAGAGATCGAAAGAGAGAACAAAATGGATGCAGAATGGAAAAAATGTAGTGTAACAGATTTCAAATCATTCAACTGATTGCATTCAGGACAAACGATTACGATCTGAAATTATTCTCTCACACACACACACACACACACACACACACACACACACACACACACACACACACCACTAATGGAACGGGTTACATTCCATTAAATCTTCATTAAACCTAATGCACTATTTAAAAGAAAGAAAAGAGAGATGTTTCCTGCATTAAAGGACGACATTGTTATGTATTTATTTTTGTTCACTGTGCCATTATATAGAAAAGAAATCAGAAAAATATTCATCTTTTTTTTCCTTTCATTCCATCTATCCTTCCCAGCAGAAGAATCCCGGATCCGGGCCTGACTACATGTTTATTATTATTCATTCATTCATCTTCTAAAACCGCTACCGCTATATCCGATCTTCCCTCGGGTCCCTGTGCCTATCTCAGGTGTCTATGGGCATTAAAGGCAAGATACACCCTGGATGGAACACACACACACACACACACACACACACACACACACACAATCACACACACACATTCACACACTAGGGACAATATTCCAAGGTGCCAATCAACCTACCGTGCATGTGTTTGGACCGGGGGAGGAAACCGGAGAACCCGGAGAAAAACCCCCTGAGACACGGGGAGAACATGCACAAACTCCACACACACATGGCCGAGACGGGAATCGAACCCGGACCCTGGCGGTGTGAGGCGAACGTGCTAACCACTAAACCACCGTGCCACTGATTATTGTTATTATTATTTTTAAAAAAAAATTGTGAAAAAAAGTGATCCTGCTGCTTAGACTGTGTTTTTTGGGGGAGGAGCTTCCCGGGTACAATGGCTTATTTCTCAGGCCTGAACTTCAGTCAGTTTAAGTGCACTTTCTTGACGAGATACATCTCTGATTGCACTGGCTTCGTTTTGTGTTCCACTTCTTCCCTGAACTGGTTTATTAAGGGGAGGGGGGGGGGGCTATTACTTATTAAAAAAACAAACAAAAAAAAACGTACAGCATCCTTT
>JACRUU010000004.1:3717237-3732237 GCA_030449085.1 Kryptopterus vitreolus
TCTCCTCCGCCGTGCCTCAGGGTTTTTTTTTTTCTTTTTCCTTTTTTCTCCGGGTTCTCCGGTTTCCCCAACCCCCGCCGTCCGTCCAAACACATGCACGGTAGGTTGATTGGCACCTTGGAAAATTGTCCCTAGTGTATGAATGTGTGTGTGTGTGTGTGTGTGTGTGTGTGTTCCCTGCGATGGGTTAGCATTCCATCCAGGGTGTATCCTGCCTTAATGCCCATAGACGCCTGAGATAGGCACAGTGACCCGAGGGAAGATCGGATATAGCGGTAGAAGATGAATGAATGAATGAATGATGGTATGGTTATAATGCTATTATAACAGGCTTGACATCTTTATAAAATCGTTAAATCTTCTCTCACCCTCTGAACCAGCATGGTCTGATCCCCGTAACCCACGGCGCGCTCTTCCTCTCCTCCTTCCCCTTCCTCCTCCTCATGCACTACCATGGTGTTGACCGAGTCAGAGTCTGGGTCTCGTGGCCTAACACCAGGGAGAGAGGGAGACATAGAGCGTTCACACGCGTGGAAGTCGTGATGATGGATGTTGTTGAGAGAGGTTTGTGATGTGTCCGACACCGTACCGGTCAGTGGGACTCTCCTCTTCCTGGCCCTCGCCGCTCTCGCTCTCCTCGCTGCTCTCGCTGCTCTCGGAGGAAGACGAGTAGTCGTTGGCCTTCACCGGAGGACGAGGCTGCTCCTCAGCGCGCTCCTTCGAGTAGAGCCCGTGATCCTGCCGCGGCACGACGACACGGTTAGGCGAAGAATGCGTTCGGGTTTTACGCAAAAGGGGAACGACAAGCAGAGGAAAAGGAAAAAAGGGCAGAGGGGAGGAACGTCTGGTAGAGATATGTATATATAGATATATAGATAGTGTGTGTCTATTTTGCCAATGATGGGCATTTTGCATGGTGCATGTTGAGGGGGCGTGGCCTCGGTACGTTTTACTGTGTGTATGCGACTGTGCCTTTATTAATTTGTAAAAAATTTCCGTTTAAACCCGGAACGATCCGCCATCCCGTTCCCGTTCCTTCATGGTTAATTCCTATTGAACGTTCCCCGGTGGGGGGGGGCGATCTCGTTCGTTTTCGTGATCTGGGAATTCCTGCATGGGAACGTTCGCTGTTCGATCGGATCATTAAGTCTATATCCAGGGTTTGTTAGGGGCAAAAACTGGTTCCTGGCATGCGAACACCACCACACACCACACACACACACACACACACACACACACACACACACACACACTAACACACACACACACACACACACACACACACACACACACACACACACACACACACACACCACACACACACACACACACACACACAGGTACTAACCTCTCCTATTGCTCTCTTATAGCTCTGAGGATCAAAAAGAGGATGGAAATGGACCAAAAAAAAAACACACACATACACACAACACACACCAAACACACACACACACACACACACACACACACACAACACCAACAACAACAGTGGCAGAAGAGGATTATGGTTAGTATTAAAACAGAAGGAAATGTTTGGTTTAATAGTTTACACAGCAGGGGAACGTTTCTGCAAAGTCGGCAGGAGTATTTTTATACCCGGGAATGTTTTCACAGCCTGCATGCTTGTGTTAAGCCGTGTGTGTGTGTGTGTGTGTGTGTGTGTGGGTGTGTTTGTGTGTTTTAAACCGCTGGTCTGCTAGGTCTGGATGAGGTACGGGATTCTCCGGGTTTGTGTCGGCCGTCGTGGGAAAGGATGGGAGACGAGTCCATTTTGGACGAACCTGAAATCGGGATGTACAGTGATAATAGGGTGAATGCCACCAGGGGGCGCCACAGCGGAGCCGTCTGTTATTTTTAAACTCTCTTGTCTGGGTACTCACTGAGGATGCGGTGTCTCTCCAGGGAGCCGGTCTGAGGCAGGTTGGACATGAGGCTCATGCCGTCTCCCCTTTCCCAGCGGTCATTGCGGCTCAGGTCCGGGTTGCTGGCGGCGCGCGCACGAAACACAAAAAACGGCGGCTTTTAAACACAAACGAAAAACTCGGGGACGAATGAAGTCGTGTAATAACAAACAAACAAACAAACAAAAAAAATAAGTTGCTGTTTGTGGGATTTGGTTGAACGAGTAACCCGGCTCTTTCTCCAGATTTCCCTTCCTGTACAATCGTTGTTAACGTGTTTAAATAAATGATTATATAATAAAAAAAATAATAAAAACATAATCTTTGTTAAGTGTGTGTGTGTGTGTATTATACGTGTGTGTGTGTGTTTTGTGTGTGTGTTGTTGTGTGTGTGTGTGTGTGTGTGTGTGTTACCTGGCCCGCACTGGGTGCCTGATCCCAGACGACAGGTTCGTGTTAAGAGCGGTAGCGATGGAAGCGGTTCTCTGAGGAATCTACAAAACAAATATATTATTTATTTGATATAAAAGAAAATATTATTTTATATATAAATACATTTATATATTTATTCATATATTTTTTATTTTCCCGTGTCATCGTGAGGAAAAAAAAAAACGTACTTTTGGAGGTTGTTCGATCTCGGGGAGGCGGATCCACGGGCCGTGGTCGTCCCTCATTGGGCGCTGCTGAGGGGCGGGGCTTTCGGACGTGGGGTCCGAGTTCTGGCGGACGAGCTCACGCGAGTGCAGAGGGCGGGGCGTTGGGGTGGGGGAGGGGTCCTGGGTGGGGAAGGCGGACATGGTCTTAGTGGGCTGGTCGCAGAGGGACTGGGAGCGCGGCACGGGCGCGGCGTATGGCTTCAGGGGCACAAGGTGTGCCATCTGGAACTGCGCCGGCCACCGAGGCGGAGAGCGGAGAGGGGAAGGAGGGCGGGGCGGAGAGGGAGGGCGGAGCGGGGAGGAAAGCAGGGGGTGAAAGTGATAGTCGTGTTTTGTTGTTGTTATTATTATTATTAGTTGGTAAAGGAGGTAAGGAAAAGGACAGGAAGCGTCGGTCGTCGCAACCCGATGGAGGAGGAAGGATTGCGATTGGAGGAGGATTTCCCCGTGGGAGTGGGAGGAATGAGGAAAAAGGAAGGGAACAAACAGAAAGGAAAGAGAGAAGGATAAAGTGACTGAAGGGAAACAGAGAGCAGAACGTGAGCGAAACCCTCACGTGCATCACGTCGTTACTCTTAGTAAACGCCGGCGCTCCATCACAAGGCGGAGAGAAAGGAAGACGCTCGATTCTACACACCTTGCTCTGGCCGCCTTGGGGCTCGACGGGCCGCTGCATGGGCGGAGTCTGCACAGCCTGCACGCCTCCTGATTGGCTGATCGAGTCCGAGCGGGACTGGATGTTTGTGTCGGAAACCGTGGTGCAGATTTTAGGCGAGCCCTGTCTGTTCAGCTTACTCCTCTCCTCCACCTGTGACCAAGAGAGAGAGAGAGAGAGAGAGAGAGAGAGAGAGAGAGAGAGAGAGAGAGAGATAGAGAGAGAGAGAGAGAGAGAGAGAGAAAAACAGACAGGAGAAAAATTGAAAAAGAGAATGAGAGAGAGAATGAGATAAAAAGACAGAAAGGACAAGAAATAGATAGATCGTGAGAGGAAAAAGTAGGAAAGAAAGAAAGAAAAGAGGGAAAGAGGAAACAGACAGAATAGAGAGAGCGCCTAGAGAGAGCAGGAAATCTATCCAGGTACCGGAGCGATAAGGAGCGCAGGAGCGAGAAGGGAGAAGAACTCTAAGCAAAAACCTCTGAAAGGTGCGAAGGGGAAAGTAGGGAGAGAGGAACGAAACGAAGGAAAAGAAGGAACAAGAAGACGGAAGAAAGAAAGAAAGAAGAGGCAGAGGAAAGAGAAAATAGTCAAAGTCGAGAAGCTCTTAGAAAGGGACAGAGACAGAAGAGATCGAAAAAATCGGTCTTAGAGACGAAAAGAAAGAGAAGGCTCTCTGTCCTCTCTCTCTCTCTCCCCCCCTCTCCCTCCTCTACTCTCTCTCTCCCTCCCTCTTTCCCCGCGCGCCCCCGAGCCCCCCGCCCTTCCCCCTCCCGGCTAACTCTCTCTTCCCCCCTCTCCCTTTCGCCCCTCCCCTCCCGCCCCGCCTCCCCCCCTCGTCCTCTGACTCTTCCCGCTCGGGCCCGCTCCGCCCGGCCCGGCTCCCGGGGGCTTCTCTCTCTCTCCCTTGTTCCGGGCCCCCTCTCCCCCCCCGCACCCCCGAAGAATCGGGAGCCGCTCCCTCGCCCAGAGAGTCCTGGGCGATCGCTCTCGACACTTGAGGGTGAATGATCCCGACCCCTCCCTCGCGATGCGGTGCGCCACCTGCGCCAGCCCGTCAGGGGCTGCGGATAACGGAAATGTAGAGACAGAGGGAAGAAGGGAGACCGAGAGGGAATGGGAAAGAAGGAAAGAAACAGGGAGGGGGGGGGAGAGAAAAAGAGGGAGAGAAGGAAAGAAACGGGAAAAGAGAAAAGAGGGAAAGAGGCGGAAAGAAAGAGCGAGAAAGAAATGGTATGGGGTTTGTAATTATAGTAAAGATCATTTAGATCATGTGACCTTTAAGGAGTTGTGTAAGGAGTCTCCAGTTTTAGTGCACATGCAAAAGTGTAACTAATTTCTACGCAATTTCTTTTACCGTGTGTGTGTGAGAGTGTGTGTGTGTGTGTGTGTGTGAGTGTGTGTGAGAGAGTGAGTGTGTGTGTGTACACAGAAGCATCCAAAACCAGTTCAGTAACATGCCAGCAGATGGCAGCACAAGGCTGCATGCACAGTCACAGGGAGCACCGGGTCAGGGTGCTGAAAGATGCACCTATTTTGTGTGTGTGTGTGTGTGTGTGTGTGTGTGTGTGTGTGTGTGTGTGTGTGTATAGACCTCTCTGGCCCAGGCTGGCTTGTTGTTGTCCAGGTTCTTGCTGTAATGATAGAGCGGTTTCTTCTCCTGCTGCTGCTGCTGTTGTTGTTGTTGTTGTTGTTGTTGCAGGGAGACGAGGTAAGCGTGCTCCTGCTGCAGCTGCCTCTGTAGCCTCTCGGACTGCCTCTGCTCCTCCAGCTGCTTCCTCTTATACTCCTACACGCACAAACGGAAATCAGGGTTCCGAGCCCAGTGTGACATGGAGACCTCATTTTAAAATGAACGTGATGCAAATGCGATTCGTGGCCGTACGCCGCGTCCCGTCCCTACCACCTCCATCCACCTCCACCCATCCATCCACCTCCACCCACCTCCATCCATCCATCCATCCCCACCCACCTCCACCCATCTCCATCCACCTCCACCCAAAAAAAAACCACAAACGCAGGAGAAAAGCAGCCAAACTCACATAAGGGGTCCTGAAACTCTCAAAGCACCCTTTAAGGGTCCCTAAAAAGGGTTTCTTTAATATCTTTTATGGGTTAGAGACAGAGAGAGAGAGTGAGAGAGAGTGAGAGAGAGAAAGGGAATGAGAGAGAGCGAAGGGGAATGAGAAAGAGAAAGGGAATGAGAGAGAGAGCGAGAGAAAGGGAATGAGAGAGAAAGGGAATGAGAGAGAGGAATGAGAGAGGAGAGAGAGAGAGAGAGAGAGAGGGAAAGAGACAGAAAGAGAAAGAGAGAGAGGGATGTTTGGGGTTTGTCTTTTTTGGGGCCGTTTTGAAAGTAATTAGTGAATATAATGATCTAAAGCACTGCAGTGATCTAAATTACATCCATAAACACGTGTATGAGTTCAGACCGACGTTTACAAACGATCCTCACGTCTTTAACATTCAACACACACACACAAGTACATGATTAGTAACTGACCTTAACTGATCCCTAAACACTTCTTATTTCTCCATAACCCCCCCCCCCAACACATTGCTCCCCATACGGATCCCTCCAACTTTCCTAATACCGCTCCCAACACCACCCCCCCATTGCTCCAAATACCGCTCCCCAAACCCCCTCACCGTTCCCAAATACCACCCCCCACATTACTCCCCATACCGATCCCCATACCATGCTCCCCCTCCGCTCCCCCCCCCCATACTGGCTCCCCATACCACCCCCATACTGCTACCCCCATTCCACCCCCCCCCATACTGCTCCCCATACCACCACCCCCCATACTCCCCCTACTGCTCCAATACCAACCCCCCATACGGCCCACTCCCCATCTTCCAACCCCCCATATGCTCCCATACCACCCCCCCCATTACCCCCTCCCCCCATACCTGCTCCCCATACCCCCCCATACCGCTCCCAATACCACCCCCCCCCCCCATACTGCTCCCCTACCACCACCCCCCATACTGCTCCCATACCACCCACCCCCCACCCATACTGCTCCCCATACCAACCCCCCATACTGCTCCCCATACCACCCCCCCATACTGCTCCCCATACCACCACCCCCATAATGCTCCCCATACTCCCCATACCTCCCATACCACCCCATACCGACCCCACCTCCCCATAACTGCTCCCCATAACCCCCCATACTGCCCCAACCACCCCCCCATACTGGCTCCCAATACCACCCCCCCATACTGCTCCCATACCACCATACCCCCATACTGCTCCCCCCACCATACCTCCCCAATACCCCATACCGCTCCCCATAACACCCCCCCATACCGCCCCCATACCACCCCCCATAAGCTCCCACCATACAACCCCCATACTGCTCCCCATACCACCCCCCCCATACTGCTCCCAATACCACCCCCCATACCTCCCACTACCACCCCCCATACTGCTCCCCATACCCCCCATACCATGCCCCCATACTGCCCAATACCACCCCCCCTATGCTCCCCATACCCCCCCCAATACTGCTCCCCATACACCCCCCCCATACTGCTCCCCTACCACCCCCCTATACCCCAATACCACCCCCCCATACTGCTCCCCCAATACCATACCCCCCCCATACTGCTCCCCATACCAACCCCCCCCCCATACTGCTCCCCATACCATACCACCCCCCATACCACACCCCATGCTCCCCATCACCCCCCATATCTGCTACCCCCCCATACTGCTCCCCATACTAACCCCCCCCCCCCCATACAGCTCCAGATACCTATCTCCCCTTACTGCTCCCAAACTGCCCCATACCGCTCCCCCACAAGGACCCCATAGCACCCCCCATACCTCCCCCGATATCGGCCCCATACCGCTCCTCCACACCGCCCCATAGCACCTCTACATCAGTCTCCTTCCAGATTTTCATGTCTTCCCTCAACACATCCATAAACCTCCTCCTTCTTTTATTCCTCCTGCCACAATTTCAGCAAATCATTACTTCTCTCCTCACCTGGGGAACTTTCAATACAACTCCCATGACCCCCCCCCCCACACACACACTCCCCCGCCCCGGGGATTACAGCACCATCCATTAAAAGGCGAATGTAAATCCGAGACGCATCAATGTGAGCAGGAGTAGTGGCAGTGGTGAGGAGAGGAAGAGTGAGAGAGGACAGCGTTACCATGAGCAAGGCCTGCTCCTGCAGAAGCTGCTGCTGAAGGATTTCTAACTGTCTCTGCTCTTCCTCCAGCTTATGCCTTATAAACTCCTACGGAGCAGAAAGGAGGAGGAGAAGAGGAAGACAAGGGAAAGAGGAAGGGAGAAAAGAACGAGCTGAGGAAAAAGAAAAGAAACACACGGAAAACGTGTGTGTGTGTGTGTGTGTGTGTTTAAGACAGTATATAGTGTTTGATGTGCGACGCCACCTCCTAACACAAAACGCATGACACAAACTCATCACTGCATTACCTCACCCTTTATATATGCACTTTACCATGCATTTATATATATATATATATATATATATATATATATATATATATATATAATAAAATATAAATATATTCTACATATATGCATTTACTTATCACTGCATTACCTCACCCTTTATACGGTTTATATATGCACTTTACCATGCATTTCTTTATATATATATATATATATATATATATATATATATATATATATATATATATATATATATATATATATATCTCTGCATCAAATTTTCCCTTCCTGGACATTTTGGGATAAACAAATGTAGAAATTTCCTCTATTCCGCATTGCTGGACAAACCGCCCTGGTGTGGGATACACTGCACTCTAGTGGCGGGATGCCATGCCACCCGCAATGTATGCATTGTGGGGGATGTAGTTTATTGTCAATGCACTCGTTTTTAAAGCAGAACAGCTCTTGTGGGCGAGTTTGACACGTGTGCCTTATGTGAGCCTGGTGTAAATATTTTGTGTGTGTGTGTGTGTGTGTGTGTGGTGTGTGTGTGGGTCTGGAATACTGCATACAAGAATCCTGAATTTAAATTATGTGTGCATGTCTGTCTATCTATCTATATGTACATATAAATAGTGTGTGTGTGTGTGTGTGTGTGTGTGTGTGTACTATACACAATATATCTCAAGAGATTCTTCCTGATTGGTCTTTTAACGTCTTTGAATTCGACTGAATGTGGGTCTGTACACGGCACACACGGCTCGCCGCCCCCACACACACACACACACACACACACACACACACACACACACACACACACACACACACACACACACACACACACACAGTCAAAAACTGCACTGAGATCCTGCTCCCATGGCAACCCGAATCACAGGATCGGAGCGGGGGTGCCTACGCTCGGCCGTGATAGGCCGAGACGACGGGCCTGGGCGCGCTGTGATTGGCTACCTGCTCTCTCTCGGCCATCCTGCGGTCCTCCTCCCGTCTCATATCGTCGAGCCTCCGGTGAGGAGCCTTCTCCTGCTGCCTCACCATCTCGCGCTCCTTCCTCTGTTGCTGTGAGAAAGAAAAAAGAGAGAGAGAGAATTACATTACATAATAATAATAATAATAATAATTAATGCCCCCCCCCACCCACCCACCCAGTGAACAGGAAGTTATAGAAAAGGAGGGAGGGGAGAGAGAGACGTGAGAGGGGTAGGTGACGAAGGGACCGATGAGTCACCGCGCTGCAGTGGTGGATCTCTCGCAGCTGCGAATACATCCATCCATCCGTCTCTGGCATCGTTTTCTACCTGTTATATTCTAATGACTATAATTATATACGCACCCCCCCCACCCCCAACCCCACCCGCCTCACCTCTTCCTTTCCATAACGTATACAAAACCAGCATTTCCAGTTTAATACAGGGAATGATGCAGATAACGTGTAAAAAAAAGTCTCGTCCGAGCCACGAGGAAAGAAAAGCGCGTACAGGCGACTATTAAAAAAAAAAATACGCTTCCATCAACACCTTTTCTTCTCCTCCTCCTCCTCTCTCTCTAATCCCCTCCCTCCATCCCACTCCTCCGTTTCCCCTCTCGTATAACGATAGGATATATATATATATATTATATATTATATATAGTGACTAATGGCGCTTATTGCATCATTACGGACCCTTGGCTTTCTCCCCTTTCGTTGTGGTCGAATACCGTGCAGGATTGTGATATCAAATATGATCAATACGCTCTCTCTCTCTCTCTCTCTCTCTCTCTCTCTCTCTCGCTCTCACACACACACACACACACACAATAAATAAACAAAATACATTCTTTTCCCATCCAGTTTATTTTACCAAAGGAAAAAAAAAAGCGTTACTCTCACTAATTAGTTCGTTTCACCTGCCAGATTGTCATTTTCTTTTCTTTTTTTAAAAGGGCGTAAAAAAAAGGGGGATGGCGCCGGGATAAGAGAGTCTGTGTCTAACGCGTCGGCAAAAGAACACAGAGTTCCCGTCTCGACACCGGAAAAGCTTCCTCTCCCTCTCCGACGCTCCGACATCTCGCTCCCTGCTAGCGAACCGCCGCTTTCGGCGCTGTTCTCACAAGTACTTCTCGTTTATTTGCTCCATTCTTCCGGAATGGGTCGCTAAAGTCGGGCACAGGAGGGGAGGGGGTGCGGGGGCTAGGGGGTTCGAGCCGAAGCGTCGCCAAGATGCCACACTCGGGCCTATTCACTATTCATTTTCATTCATTCATCTTCTACCGCTATATCCGATCTTCCCTCGGGTCACGGGGAGTCTGTGTCTATCTCAGGCGTCTATGGGCATTAAGGCAGGATACACCCTGGATGGAATGCCAACCCATCACAGGACACACACACACATTCATACACTAGGGACTAGGGACAATTTTCCAAGGTGCCAATCAACCTACCGTACATGTTTTTGGACCGGGGAGGAAACCGGAGAACCCGGAGAAAAACCCCCTGAGGCACGGGGAGAACATGCACAAACTCCACACACACATGGTCGAGACGGGAATCGAACCCGGACCCTGGCGGTGTGAGGCGAATGTGCTAACCGTTAAACCACCTATTCATTTTCAATAAATTTCAATGTTTGTAATTGTTGATTAATTATTTATTTTTATTATTTTAACCACTATTTAATTTCCTTATATGTAAAGCGCTGTGAATTACCACTGCGTATGAAATGTGCGGTATAAACAAAAATATCTGGAGGGCGGATTGTGCGTGGTGGCTGGGAAAGGGTCTGGCGTCCCAATACTTTTGCTCAGGCAGTGCTTCACAACTTTTATGCTTCATTAGAACGACTAGTTTCAGATCCGTCCGGCACACATGAATATGTATTCACACACACACACACACACACACACACACACACACACACACACACACACACACACACACACACACACACACACACACACACCTCTCATCTATCTGCTCCTGAGACTGGATCATGTGTGGGGATCATTACAGCGTAGAACATCTGCTAAACAACACGTTGATGTATGTTAAGAATGAAGTTCCTTGTGTGTGTGTGTGTGTGTGTGTGTGTGTGTGTGTGTGTGTGTGTGTGTGTGGTACCTCCTCGAGTCGCCGCCGCTGCTCCTTCTGCTCCTCGATGCGTTTCTGGCGGTCGTGAAGGAGCTGGCGTTTGTGCTCCTCGGGGTCGCGGCGCTGCGCTGCCAGCTGCGCCTGCTGCCGCTTCAGCGCCTCCGAGCGCTCCTTGTTCTCCTGCTGCAGACGCAGGAAGTCCCGCCTCAGCGTCGACTCGCCCGGCACGTTCAGGATGGAGCTGCGGAGGAAAGCGAAGAAATCGCACAAAGTCTGAACAAGGAAAAGACAATTTGACACCATTTACAAGCAGTTACCGATAAACACAAACTAAATACGTTATTACGTAAAAAAAAACGTCATTTTTTTAATACGTAAAAAAATGACTAGACGTGTCTACTAGTCTCAGAAAAAATGGGGGTGCGTCCTCTGTTTTTACCCAGTTAAAGAGGGCATTGAATAGAATCAAAGAAGGGGGTGTGGCTACTGTCAGTCATAGTATAAAAAGGGGGTGTGGCCTCTAATTCTCAGTCTCACTCATAGCGGTGTGGCTTACATGCTTCCATCGTAGCAAAGAGGGTGTGGCTTCTATATCGACAAGATTAAAAAGAGGCGTCTGTAAAATTTCAGTAAACGGGTTGTGTGTGGTGTATTTGGGTCAGTAAAAGGGGTGTGGCTTGTATGTTTGGTTTGGCAAAGGGGTGTGGCTTGAGTATTTGGCACCGCAAAGGGGTGTGGCTTGTATTCTTGGTTCAGCACATGGGGTGTGTTACATACTTGCTTCAGTAAAAGGGGTGTGGCTTGTGTATTTGGTCCAGTAAAAGTTTGCCATGTGTATTTAGTTCAGCAAAGGGGTGTGACTTGAGTAGTTGGTACCGCAAAGGGGTGTGGCTTGTATTCTTGGTTCAGTACATGGGGTTTGTTGCATATTTGCTTAAGTAAAAGGGGTGTGGCTTGTGTATCTGGTCCAGTAAATGTTTGCCTTGTGTATTTAGTTCAGCAAAGGGGTGTGGCTTGAGTATTTGGTACCGCAAAGGGGTGTGGCTTGTATTCTTGGTTCAGTACATGGGGTTTGTTGCATATCTTGCTTAAGTAAAAGGGGTGTGGCTTGTGTATCTGCTCCAGTAAATGTTTGCCTTGTGTATTTAGTTCAAAGGGGTGTGGCGAGTATTTGGCAAAGGGGTGTGGCTTGTGTATATGGTTCAGCAAAGGGGAGTAGCTTGTATTTTTGGTACAGTGCATGGGGTGTGTTACTTACTTGCTTCAGTAAAAGGGGTGTGGCTTGTGTATCTGGTCCAGTAAATGTTTGCCTTGTGTATTTAGTTAAGCAAAGGGGTGTGGCTTGAGTATTTGGTACCACAAAGGGGTGTGGCTTGAGTATTTGGTACCGCAAAGGGGTGTGGCTTGAGTATTTGGTACCGCAAAGTGGTGTGGCTTGTATTCTTGGTTCAGTACATGGGGTTTGTTGCATATCTGCTTAAGTAAAAGGGGTGTGGCTTGTGTATCTGCTCCAGTAAATGTTTGCCTTGTGTATTTAGTTCCGCAAAGGGGTGTGGCTTGTGTATCTGGTTCAGCAAAGGGGAGTGGCTTGTATTTTTGGTCCAGTACATGTGGTGTGTTACACACTTGCTTCAATAAAAGGGGTGTGGCTTGTGTATCTGGTCCAGTACATGTTTGCCTAGTGTATATAGTTCCACAAAGGGGTGTGGCTTGCGTATTTGGTTCAGCAAAGGGATGTGGCTTTGTATTCTTGGTTCAATTAGGCCGCGTTAATGCCCGTTTCGAAATCTCTCTTTCATACATCGTTTATCCGTCTCGGAATCGAGGCGTCTCGGAAGGAGCGACTCAAATCCCGGGAGAGCGAGAGAAAAAAAGGAGGGATAGAGAGATATAGAGAGATGGAGAGAGGGGGTTCTGAAGGTTATGAATTAGAAATGTGGGCGCTGCATTTAACTTATATTAGTGCATATTAGTGCAGATCTGTAGCCGTACCTGGACTCTCGCTCATCGCCTCTGTTCTCATCCTCTTCATCACTGCCGCTGTACTCGTACTCCGTCTCCTCTGCGAGAGACGGACAGAAGGACAGACGGACGGACGGACTGAGACTCGGGGCTTCCGTTCACAACCTTATCAAGCTGCTGCAGCACGGAACCTCGGAATTCCTGCTTATTTGGGAATTCTAAAAGACCCATTTTTTGCGCATATGTTCTCATTACCGCGCTTTCCGAAACCGTGGCAGCAGCCATCTGCAGACCTGCCGAGACTCTGTGTGTGTGTGTGTGTGTGTGAGAGATACCATGTGGTGGATCAAAACTCAGGGGGGAAAATGTGCAGCTTTCACCCATATAGCATGATAGGTAATACACACACACACACACACACACACACACACACACACACACACACACACACACACACACACACACACACACACACACACACACGTGGGATCTGAAAGACTAGAATAGCACTGAAGCCAAAAATATACTTAGAACAAAAAAAATGAAATAAATAAATGATACTGAAGACTTTGATGATGAATTAATAATATATGTATATATAAATAAATAAATATATAAATAAATAAATATCGATACATTTGTTTTTAGACAAAACAAACAAACAAAGGAATAGACTTGTGTAAAACGGGTCACCTTTCTCGCCGCGTTTCTTGCGCGTGCGGTCGATGTGGTCTTTCAGCTGGATGCGGACCTGCCGCTCGGTCGGCTGGTCTCGGATGAACGAGTGCTTCAGCAGCTGCTCGGTGGACGGCCGGCTCGGGTACGTCTTCACCAGGCAGCCCTCGATGAAGTCGATGAACTTTTTGGACCTGATAAAAGAGCGAGAGTTTGGTTTTGTGAAATACGAGGAGCTTAAAGTGGACGTGTTATGATTTCTCTTATAGTATATAGTATAAAAAGGGGGTGTGGCCTTTGTAATTCTCAGTCTTGGTCAAGGGGGTGTGTCTTATCTACTTCCATTTTAGTAAAGAGGGTGTGGCATCTGTGTTTAACAGATTAAAAAGAGGCGTTACTTGTTAATTTCAGGGTTGTGTGTGGTGTATATGGGTCAGTAAAAGGGTGTGGCTTCTATATTTGGGAAAGAAAAGGGGTGTGGCTTGTGTATTTGGTACAGTAAATAGGGTGTGTTGTGTATTTGGATCCGTAAAAGGGTGCGGCTTGTATATTTGACTCTGTAAAGGGGTGTGGCTTGTATATTTGGTTCAGTAAAGGGGGTGTGGCTTGTATATTTGGTTCTTGTATTTTTATACAAAATATATATATTATACCAAATTATATATTTGGTACGGGCACGGTCTTAGTGGTTAGCCCGTTCGCCTCACACCGCCAGGATCCGGGTTCGATTCCCCTCTCGGCCGTGTGTGTGGATGTTTGCATGTTCTCCCGTGCCTCAGGGGGTTTTTTCTCTCCGGTTTCCTCCCGGTCCAAAAACATGCACGGTGTTGATTGACACCTTGGAAAATTGTCCCTATATTTGTTTGTGTGTGTGCAGTAATTCCATCCAGGGTATCCTTGCCTTAATGCCCATGACGTTGAAGTAGGCACAGGCTCCCCGTGACCCGAGGGAAGATCGGTAGAGGTGGATTGAATGGTGGCTTGTATATTTGACTCCATAAAAGGATGTGGCTTGTATATTTGTTTCAGTAAAGGGGGTGTGGCTTGTATATTTGGTTCCAGTAAAAGGGTGTGGCTTGTATATTTGATTCCGTAAAGGGGGTGTGGCTTGTGTATTTGGTTTTGTAAAAGGGGTGTGGTTTGCATATTTGGTTGAGTAAATGGGGAGTGGCTTGTGCATTTGGTACAATAAAGGGGCGTGGCTTTAGATTTGGTTACATAAATGGCGTGTGGCTTGTGTATTTGGTTCTGTAAAGGGGTGTGGCTTGCATATTTGGTTCAGTAAAAGGTGTGGCTTGTATATTTGGTTCAGTAAAGGGGGTGTGGCTTATATATTTGTTTCAGTAAATGGGGTGTAGCTTGTATATTTGGTTCAGTAAAAGGTGTGGCTTGTATATTTGTTTCAGTAAAGGGGTGTGGCTTGTGTATTTGGTTTTGTAAAAGGGATGTGGCTTGCATATTTGGTTGAGTAAATGAGGTGTGGCTTGTAAATTTGGTTGCATAAATGGCGTGTACTTGTGTATTTGTTTTCGTAATGGGGTGTGGCTTATATATTTGGTTCCGTAAAAGGGTGTTGCTTCTATATTTGGTTCAGAAAGGGGGTGTGGCTTGTATATTTGGTTCAGTA
>JACRUU010000004.1:3737237-3746631 GCA_030449085.1 Kryptopterus vitreolus
GAAGGCGCCGTAGTACGTGGCGATGTTGCGGTGGTGGCTGTACTTCTTCAGCATGTTGATCTCGGCCTTGATCTCCTCCTCCTCCTCCTCGGTGACGTCCATCACCTTGATGGCAGCCAGCTGGCCCGTCTTTACATGGCGACCCTGAGCGGAAGGAAACGAATTAAAGAGAGAGAACGAGTGTGTGTGTGTGTGAGAGATAAAAAAAAAGCACAGAGCAGATGTGTAGCTTATTAATAGCTGAAGAAAGTCCCATATTGGGTATTGGAGCCGCTGGTGCGAGGGTGACCTCATTCTCACCTCGCTACGCGGCATTTACGGGCTGCACACGCTTATTTAACCCTACACCCGCGACACCGGACTCTACACGCGAGGCGAGCCTCACGTCTGCGTAAAGGTTGGGTCGCTAGCTAATGTTAACGCAAGCGTATCGCATTCCCAAATCCGTATTACGAAATAAAGCGTATTTTTTCCTGAACACAATAAAGCGCTTCCGTATAACCTAAACACCGTATCAACCAGTTTATGTGGAAAAGCAACCGGAACACAATTCTTAAAGGAGCCACGTCCCATATTTTACACTTCAAACCACCAAAGTCACATCGTAATGAACAAGTAATTCAAATGAAATAATCCATAATTGTATTAAAGGGATTTTCAGAGAAGTGCATATAATTATGTTTCTGTTACAGAAACATGAAACGCGTTCATTTAGGCGATTAAATATTTTAAATTCACACATAAGGGGGCACGGTGGTTTAGTGGTTAGCACGTTCGCCTCACACCGCCAGGGTCCGGGTTCGACTGCCGTCTCGGCCATGTGTGTGTGGAGTTTGTGCATGTTCTCCCCGTGTCTCAGGGGGTTTTTCTCCGGGTTCTCCGGTTTCCTCCCCCGGTCCAAAACATGCACGGTAGGTTGATTGGCACCTTGGAAAAATGTCCCTAGTGTATGAATGTGTGTGTGTGAATGTTTGTGCCCTGTGATGGGTTGGCATTCCATCCAGGGTGTATCCTGCCTTAATGCCCATAGACGCCTGAGATAGACACAGACTCCCAAAGCCCCAAAGGGCCCACCGGTGCTAGCTTGACGGCGGCGTGATTTGAACCTGCCCTCTTTCGTGTCCGTATGTCAACGCCTTAACCACCGCTGGGCAAGAAATTCATTTTCACCCTCTTACGCAACTGTATGACGTCGGACGTTTTTTTTTTGGAGAGGATCCACATCTGGCGGGCAAAACAAACAAACAAACAAACGTTCCGATACATTCCCGGATATCCTTCTTAAAAAACAGTCTAATTGAGTCCAGTTTGATCTCATTTTATTCCGGATCCAGTGCTGCGTTCGGGGACCTGGCGCTCTCTCTCTCTCTCTACCTCTCTCCCTCCCTCGTTCATCCGTCTCACCCACGCGTATGTTAAATAACCCGCCTGGAGTCATCAAACATCAATTCATCACTCGCCGTCTCTCCCCCGTCTCACCCCTCCCCCCCCCCCCATCCGTCGCCCTCATCCTCTCACCTTGTACACCTGGCCGTAGGTTCCGTTGCCCACGACCTCCACCAGCTCGAAGATTCCTGCGGGATCCTGGCATGGCGAGAGAAAGACACACCAGAGAGAGAGAGAGAGAGAGAGAGACAGAGAGAGAGAGAGAGAGAGAGAGAGAGAGAGAGAGAGAGGTGTTAGCAAAGTTATAAATATGCCCCGTCGCCGTGCTCGCTGTTGACTGACGGCCCAAGGTCAGCAATCAGCAGGAAAGTGTGTGTGTGTGTGTGTGTGTGTGGTGTGTGTGTGTGTTTTCAACCCAGAGTGTTACAGCACCGGTCTGGCACCATCACCTGTCCAGTGTACATACTGCTCGAGACACAGCCAAACACTGGGACTCGCACCCCACACACACACACACACACACACACACACACACACACACACACACACACACACGTTTCAATATGGCCTC
The DNA here is from genome assembly GCA_030449085.1 of Kryptopterus vitreolus. Lineage (NCBI taxonomy): Eukaryota > Metazoa > Chordata > Actinopteri > Siluriformes > Siluridae > Kryptopterus > Kryptopterus vitreolus. Next base: position 3,739,195 of record JACRUU010000004.1, read on the forward strand.
TGGGCTGCTCAGTATGTGGAAGAATCTGCTGTTAATCCCAAAACACACACACACACACACACACACACTCCACATGTGTGTGTGTGTGTGTGTGTGTGTGTATGGAAGGAAATAATTTGATAATACACTGAATGATTGCAGGGATTTAAAGTGTGCGCGCACACACACACACACACACACACACACACACACACACACACACACACTCTCATCTTTTTCCAATAACGCCACACATTCTCTTCTCATTTGAAACACAAGAGCAGGATTAAACTGAAAGCAAAAAAAATAACAACAACAACTACCTGATGCAAGACGTGGACGCCAGAGGAAAGTAGTGTGTGTGTGTGTGTGTGTGTATGTGTGCGTGTGTGTGTGTGTGTGTGTGTGTTTGCGCCAGGCAAGGAAATGATTTGATAATACACTGAATGATTGCAGGGATTTGAAGTTTGCACAACACACAAACTCACACACGTATCCTGTAAATAAATAAATAAACAGACAAACAAACAAACAAATAAATAAACGAGTGGTGGTATTAGATAACGAATCGTTTGGTCAGGTGACGCGGATGCGCTGATATGGCGCGAGGACGCGCGGCTCCGTTTAACCGCCGCAAATCGACACCGGAACCTCGTTCACTTGGTGCTCAAAAGTATCGGGACACGTATCCATACTGATTATTTGTTGTTACGTGTCGAATTTCGAAACAAACAAACAAAGAAAGAAAGAAAGAAAGCGGACAAGTTATGAAACAAAAGCTGTGACGTATGAGAAAACGTACCCAGGGTCTACACAGAGTCGGGCCCTTGAGAAAGGCCCTTATCCCGGATCTGGTCAGGTCACGCTGGGAAATAGTGTCTTAAAACAAATATGGCAGAAAAACGGTGCTTCACTACAAATACAAACCCTGCGTTTCTTAACATATATGTGTGTGTGTGTGTGTGTGTGTGTGTGTAGGTGTGTGTGTGTGTGTTCTAAACACAGTATTATTTATGGGCGCCTGGTAACCTTTGATACAGAGCATGAGGACTCTCTCTGGACTGATAAGGCTCTGGGTTTCCTGAGATTGTACTAAAGTCAAGATGTTTTCAAAAGTATGTACCCCCCCCCCCCCACACACACACACACACAACACACACACATACAGGTACCGATGTTTTTTTTCCACGGAATCATCGCCGCTCGTATCGACCCCGTTTTCCCGCCCGTGAGGTGAGGACGCGGAGGGTTCGGCTCGGCCCCGCAAGTACGGCGTAAACGTTTTTGCGCGTGCATCGTCGGAGTGGGCGATTCGCAGGACGACCTGTTAAACAAAGGGCCCGAGTGAATCATCGCTCTTAACGCTCTCTCTCTCTCTCTCTCTCTCTCTCTCTCTCTCTCTCGGGATGAATTCCTCACAGCGGCCTGCAGAGCCAAAGCACGTAACTCGCTGTACCAGCTCACCACAGCACACACACACACACACACACACAGGAGAGTGGGAAAGAAGAAGAAAGAAAAAAAAGAAAGAGAGAGAACGAAGCGAATAATAACGTGAATGCTCTGTTCCTTTCGCTCCGTTCGCCTGGTTAAAGATGAAATTGGTCCAGAAAAAACGAGTGTAATAACTGGAATTCCTCCAACCCTGAGCTTTTATCCGTGAATTAAAAACGCATAATAAGCGGGAAAAATAGCGCCGATCGTTTTTTCACGTCCGGTAGCGATGTGCGAACGGGCCCAAGATCGACCTTAGGATCGTCTTTGCACACGGACCCACAACTCCAGGTCGAGTGCTTCATCGAACGACAGGCAAAAACATGCACCGGATAGTTTTTCCGGGTTGCCTTTTACGGCACGAAAGCGGCCTCTAGTGGCGGATCCCAGGCGCTGCGCGTGCGTCTCGTTTTATTTGCTTAATAATGAATACGTTTATCCAATTTAAAATCCACTCGCACGGGTCGACCTCTAGCGGACCCTAGGGTCTGGGTAGAGCTGGGGCGATTAATCATCATTATCGGTGTTGAAACGATTGATTTTACGATTTCACCGCACAGCGAGCTTCCGTAGTTCCCCCAGCAATACCCTTGTCAAATACAACATGGTGGCGCTCTGGCCAATCCGAAGGGCTCGTTTCCAAGAGGGGGGCGGGGTTTCATCAGTGGCACGGAAATGATTCGTGTTTATTGCTGTATCCAAAATCTAATTTTATCGCAAAAAAATATCGGTGATTACGTTTATATGACGTATCGTCCCGGCTCTGGGTTACAGCATGTAGGTGGCTTTTCCCTCTGCAAGAGCTTTCAGTTCCCGGTTCGATCCCGGGCACGACCCGGAACACAAGTTTCCATTGTTGGCGATCAAAACAAAGCGCTCTGGGCTCTCTCTCTCTTTCTTTCTCTCTCTTTTACGTCAGTGTCGGTCGCTCGGGTCATGTGATCGCGGAGGTTCGGGGTGATCTCGGCGGCTCTTCCTCAATTTCCCTTATGCTTTTCATTGATTCCAACCCGGACCCTCATCACACACACACACACACACACACACACACACACACACACACACACACACACACACACACACACACACACACACACACACTGACACTGGAAGGGTGAAGGTGTAAGATCATGTTTACTGATAAACATCAGGGTTTACTTCACTATCGGCTCCAGTCGTTCTTTCTTTTTTTTTTGGAAACCGGAAAATTCCCCGATCCGAAACCAGGCAGGTTTTTCCGGCGTGCGGTTTTTTTTTTCTCGGCCGGCGGGTTCGACGATTCCCGCTTCCCAAAGGCCCGAGATCTAATCCAGATAAGCGGGAGGAGCGAAATCAGTGCATCTCATTCAGGCTCCCGATGAACGCAGAGCGGAATGAATCGATCTGATCTTATGAGAACCTTCACAGGTCTGAGATAATGTTCTAGATGTTTCCAGTCGGAGATCTTCTGTTCCAATCCAAGGCTCTTCATGAAGCTCAGGTGATCCGGGGCGTTTTGTAAACGTGGTGTTCGGGTCAGGCGATCGTTTTTGGTGTGGGGCGGTGAAGTCGTGCGAGGCCGAGTCTGGGATTGCGTGGAGAATTCCGTGTTTAACAACAGGATCTTAACGTGATCTGATTACGGCAAACGCGCACAATGTTCACCACTCCTTCTGGTGTTAGACTATCCCTCGCTTAGACAACAGCTTTGTGTGTGTGTGTGTTTTGCGTGGGTCATTCTATCCTGGGAGAAAAAGAAAACAGAGCAAAAACAAAATGGATGGATGGATGTGTAAATGAACGGATGACTGGCTGAATGGATTAATGGATGTACAAACTAATGAGTTAATAGATGGATGGAGGGACAAATTGGCTGTATGACGGCTTGATGGATGAACGGAATGATGAATGGATAAAATAATGAATGGGTGTATAAACTAATTAATTAATAGCTGGATGGATGGATGAACGAATAACTGGCTAGAGGGATAGAAGGACAAATTGGCTGAATGATGACTGATGAATTGAAGGAAGCATAGACAGATGGATGGATGAATGAATGTATAAACTATGAATTAGTAGATGTATGGATGGATGAATGAATAACTGGTTGGAGGGACAGATGGACAAATTGGCTGAATGATGACTTGACTAATGAACTGAATGAAGGATAGACAGATGGATGGATGGATAGATGGATGAATTAATGACTGGATGACTGGCTGAATTGATTAATGGATGTATAAACTAATTAATAGATGGATGGATGGATGAATGAATAACTGGCTAGTGGGACAGATGGACAAATTGGCTGAATGATGACTTGACTAATGAACCGAATGAAGGATAGATGGATGGATGGATGAATAGACAGATGAATTAATGAATGGATGACTGGCTGAATTGATTAATGGATGTATAAACATTAATAGACGGATGGATGAATAACTGACTGGTGGGATAGATGGACAAATTATCTGAATGATGACTTGACTAATGAACTGAATGAAGGATAGATAGATAGATGGATGGATGAATTAATGAATGAATGACTGGCTGAATTGATTAAAACGTGTATAAACATTAATATACGGATGGATGGATGGATGAATAACTGACTGGTGGGATAGATGGACAAATTAGCTGAATGATGACTTGACTGGTGAATTGAATGATGGATAGATGGATAGATAGATGGATGGATGAATGAATAAACGGGTGGATGCAGAGATTTTGGATAAGATGCCGAGATCACAAGCTCTGAATATCCCAACATGACGTCCTCATAGTATCCGAATAAAGTCGTCTGCAACGACTTCCAGTTTTAGACTGTTGGGCAAAAAAATTATTTATTTACACAAACACACACACACACACACACACACACACACACACACACACACACACACACACACACACACACGATCATGGCCCAAACACAAGCAGATGGACGATCAGTCATTCAGACGGTTAAATAGGTCATGCAGTTTGGTTCGAGGCATGGTGCACTCATCAGGAAAACATTATATCCAGTCAGGCTCCATGAACTCTTCTAAACACACACACAACACACACACACACACACACACACACACACACGACATCAAACTACATGGTGTGACATTATGCAGCACACTCGCAGTAAACAGAGCGAAAGAAAAGTCCTTCTGTTTGTGCTCGTCGAGCTCGGACTTGGCGGGTGGAGGCTTTTTTTTTTGGATCGGGTTTGACGCTAAAGAGGATCAGCTGCGGAGCGCGCAGCTAACCTGAACTGTTCTTGCGCTGATCCAAACCACCGTGGCCTGGAATCTTTACTAAGCCTTCATCACTACTGACATGTGGGAGGGGGGGAGGGGCGATCATAACAAACCCACGGACCGCTCCAGGCTGATCAGGTGCATATGGCTGTTCGCAACGGAGCACGGAGCGCTCGCGGCTGATCATAAAGGACCCCAGGGTGCTCATACATGTTCATGAGGAAGCACATGGTGCTCATAGATGATCATGACGAAGCACAGGGTGCTCGTGGCTGTTCATGACACAGCAAAAGGTACTCGTGGCTGTTCATGGCTGCATAAGTGCTAATGGTTGTTCATGGCTGCATAAGTGCTAATGGCTATTCATTACAGCACAAGGTGCTCACGGCTGTTCATGACACAGCACAAGGTGCTCGTGGCTGTTCATGACACAGCACAGGGTGCTCACGGCTGTTCATGACGAAGCACAAGGTGCTCGAGGCTGTTCATGACACAGCACAAGGTTCTCGCGGCTGTTCATGACACAGCAAAAGGTACTCGTGGCTGTTCATGGCTGCGCAAGTGCTTATGGCTGTTCATGGCTGCATAAGTGCTTATGGCTGTTCATGGCTGCATAAGTGCTAATGGCTGTTCATGACAGCACAGGAGCTAATGGCTGTTCATGACACAGCACAGGGTGCTCACGGCTGTTCATAGGGCTGCACAAGTGCTTATGGCTGTTCATGACACAGCGCAACATGCTCACGGCTGTTCATGACACAACACAAGGTGCTCACGGCTGCACAAGTGCTTATGGCTGTTCATGGCAGCACAAGAGCTAATGGCTGTTCATGACACAGCACAAGGTGCTCACGGCTGATCACAGGCAGCCAGAAGTGCTCTTGGCTTCTCATAACACTTCGCGAAGGCACAGAGGGACATCATACCATGCTCACGGCCTGATCCTGACCAAAACAAACATGACAGAGAGACGGATCAATCACAGCAACCCACGGCTTTTTTTCTGATCGTGGAGCAGCACAATATCCACCATCGTCACCATCATTACACCATCACACACTCATCACCACCATCATCATCATCATCATCATCACCATCATGTACACAGTAGACTGCAGCAGTGTTTCTCACCCTCAGGGCTGCCAGGTCGATCTCATCCAGACTCCGTGTAGGTGCGTTCTCCGACATGATTGGTGTCAGTCACAGAAGCTGTTTGTGTCCACAAAACAACAACAACAACAACAACACAAAAAAAAACAAACGCGGCTCAGAAAAAAACTTCTCCGGTCCAGTGAGAGTCAGAGAGCAGCTGGACTGCGCAAAGAGAGAAAAAAAAGGGGGGAATATATATCTATAAATATATAAAAGGGAAAAAAAGAAGAAAAAAAGGAAAAGCCCGATCCGAGGCGGTGTTGTGCCAGGCCTGCTGGATCACCGGGCCGCAGCAGCACACGGAGCGCCGGGGCTTTAATCCCTCACACTGCGGCGCAGCGCGCCTGGAGCCCGGGCTCGGCTCCGGTGTTAGCGTCGATAACGTCGATCTCGCTCCGCAAACCGAGCGCCATCCTGCCGCTCATCTTCATCCACGCGGTGTGTGTGCGTGCGGGGTAAATAAACAAAATGTATATAAATTGTAAATTTGTTTTTCGATAATGTTTATAAAGTGTCGTCGTGCCGCGTCAAATCCCGTCCTGCCCGTCCAGAAGTTAAGGGGCTCGGGAGGGAGGGAAGGAGGGAAGGGGCAGGTCCCCGCGTCGGCGTCGATAAATCCGCCGTGTAACCGCTCCGAGCGTCCCCGCGCCACCGGCAGGGGGAGGTGGTGGTGGTGGAGGAAAAACAAAAACAACAACAACAAACAAAATAAACAACAACAACAAAAATATCCACTCCCGAGTTTGCTAGTGATCACATTCCGGCCTCGTCGCGGTCGCACGCAACGGAAAACATGTCGGGAAAGCTCGTGAACGGCGCCGCGGAGCGTTCGAGTGGAGTAATCCGGAGTAAACTTTCCCTCCTTCCGTCAGGCGGGGAGAGAGAGAGAGAGGGAGAGAGGGAGAGAGAGGGGAGAGTGAGAAGAGAGAAGAGAGGGAGGGGGGGAGGTAGGAAGGAGAGAGGAGAGAGGAGGGAGGGAGAGGTGAGAAGAGGAGATAGAGGGGAGGGGAAGAGGGAGAGAGTAGAGAGAGGAGGGGGGGGGGGGGGAGGGGGGGAGAGGAGGAGAGGAGAGATAGATCGAAGAGAGAGAGGGTGGGGGGGGGGGGGGAGAGGGAGAGAGAGAGGTGGTGGGGTGGGGGGTGGGAGGGGGGGGTGGGGGGGGGGGAGGGGGGGGGGGTGGGGGGGGTGGGGGTGGGGGGGGGGTGGGGGGGTTGGTGGGGGAGGGGGGGGGGGGGGGGTGGTGTGGGGGGGGGTGGGTTTGGGGAGGGGTAGAGGGGGGGAAGGGAGAGAGAGGAGAGGGAAGGGAGAGAGAGAGAGAGAGCGCGGGGCCGCGCACGCACGCACGCACGGACGCTCGGGCGACGCGCCGCGAGCGCGCGCGCGCATGACAAACCGCGCACAAACTTTTGGACTCGCACTGTATGACTCGGTTCTTTTGAACCGATTCATCAAAACGAACGAATCTTTCTTTTTGTGAGTCATTTAGCTCATTCCGTTGCTTTCGATCGAAATATGTATTAAACGCTACATTGTCTTCGTATGTAGAGATATTATCTACACACACACACACACACAC
>JACRUU010000004.1:3757131-3762131 GCA_030449085.1 Kryptopterus vitreolus
GCGTGGCTTCTGGACATCAGTGCTAGTGGAGGTGTGGTTTCTGGACATTATAACTAGTAAAGGAGGTGTGGCTTCTGGACATCATTGTAAGTAAAGGAGGTGTGGTTTCTGAACATCAGTGTAAGTAAAGGAGGCGTGGCTTCTGGACATCATTGTAAGTAAAGGAGGTGTGGTTTCTGAACATCAGTGTAAAGGAGGCGTGGCTTCTGGACATCACAACTATTAAAGGAGGCGTGGCTTCTGGACATCACAACTATTAAAGGAGGCGTGGCTTCTGGACATCAGTTTTAGTAAAGGAGGCGTGGCTTCTGGACATCAGTGCTAGTGAAGTAGGTGCGGCTTCTGGACATCATAACTAGTAAAGGAGGCGTGGCTTCTGGACATCATAACTAGTAAAGGAGGCGTGGCTTCTGGACATCATAACTAGTAAAGGAGGCGTGGCTTCTGGACATCAGTGCTAGTGAAGGAGGTGCGGCTTCTGGAAATAAGTGCTAGTAAATAAGGCATGGCTTCTGGACATCAGAGCTAGTAAAGGAGGCGTGGCTTCTGGACATCAGCACTAGTAAAGGAGGCGTGGCTTCTGGAAATCAGCGCTGGTAAAGGAGGCGTGGCTTCTGGACATCAGCACTAGTGAATTATATTATGTGTTTGGATCGGACACTGACTTTTCCGGCTTTAGGACCCTGTGGTGGAGAACTGAGGGCATCACCAGGTGCACCATTACGGTGCTTACTGAATGCCGTAACTTGACCAGTGGAAAACAGAGGCCTATATACAACTGTGTGTGTGTGTGTGTGTGTGTGTGTGTGTGTGTGTGTGTGGTGTGTGTGTGTGTTACCTCTATGTAAATGTAGTGCTGGCTGTTCTCAATGACGTCAAGATAAGCTTTTTGTATGGAACATTCTTTTATTCCGACCGACCACTCACCGGCCGAGCGAAGCACCTGGCGGAAGCAAAGTGGAATAATGAAATACAAATTCAAACGTCGCTGTGTGTGTGTGTGTGTGTGTGTGTGTGTGTGTGTGTACCTGTACAGATGCTTTAGCTGTTCCAGGTACGATGAAGGGAAGGTTATCGGCAGTAGTGTGACTCTTGGGCAGGAGGTACGGGTAAAACTTGGCTTTGTATTTAATCTTAAAGTTCTGAAGGAAAAAAGTATATGAGTAACACACACACACACACACACACACACACACACACACACACACACAACATTCTTTCACTGCACATTTACTATACAGGGGCTTCGTTTAACCTTGGTGAAGTTCCAGCGCTGGATAAAATGGCGTGCCAGATCTCTAGCCGCCTTCCCATGAACCACGGCTCCGAGGTCACGCCACGGGATACGAGGCACGCACGCCCGGTCCACGTTATCTGAAAGGGGAATCAAAGACGAAAGCTAGAAGACGTGAACGTCGCCGGAAAATGGAGGCCAATCGATTCATCAGACAGTTGATTTGCCGAAACCATCAAAAATCCTTACGGATAGTTTTTCCGGGCTGCGTTCGGTCCGACAGCGGCCTCTACAGGCGAATCAGGGCGGTGCATTCAAAGCCACCTTTTTCTTTCTTCATATTTACGGCATTTGGCAGACGCCCTTATCCAGACCGACTTACAAATGAGCAATTGAGGGTTAAGGGCCTTTGCTCAATGGCCCCTTAGTGGCAGCTTGGTGGTGGTGGGGTTTGAACCCGTGATCTTCCGGTCCAGAGTCCAACACCTTAACCACTGGGCTACCACCTACCACTTGGCTGCCACTTGTCTTTTGTGGCTCCCAGTGTTTTGTTTACTGTGGGGACATGCCTCCCAATGGCTCTTGAAGTGCTAAAGGTTGCAAAACCCCTGACCTCGGACGGCTACCAACAGGACCTGGTACCTTGGAAGGGCTGGTCCAGTTGTGTCCAGTCCTTCTTGATGAAGTTGCTGTAGTCCTTCCCCAACCATAAGAGGGTGTTACAGCTCAGATCCACCTCATCATAAGCTTGTCTTGGAGCTCGGCTCGTCAGTGGGACATTCACGGCGTCCTCTCCTTCAGTCTGAGACGATATACCATACATATAAAGGTCGTGTACATGACGGACAGAAGTATCGTGGACATTTCATTCGATTGTTACCTCGGGAACCGGCCGCGCCTCGTGATTGGCTGCCTGCGTTCCCACGGCGGTGTCGAACAACCTGTAGTTGCTGTCGTCCCATCGTCCGAAGGCAAGGTCCAGCCCGCCCATGAAGGCCACCGATTGGTCGACGGCCACCATCTTTTCATGGTGCGCCCAGTACAAGACGGCGGAAGCCACGTGGTCGGGATGACGCATCACCTAGACGGCGAGACGGACGGATAAGCGACAGCGCCTCGCTATTTAACCAGTCTCGGGGGCGGGGGTTGGGGGTGTGTCGGGTTTCCCACCTTGATATTGGGATGGAGCCCCATGAGCGTCCTCTTACTGTAGTCGCTGTTAATACCCAGGGCCATCTCGACCTCTTTGTACAGCAGCACACACACCTTCACGCCTTGCTCCTAAAAAAAAACAACAAAACAACAACAAATAACAATAATTGGGAGGTTCCTCGCTTATTTATGGGCGGACCAGAAGGAAGCGCGTTCCTCATTCGCTCACCGCTTTGCGCTTGAGGATCTGGTCCAGACGCCAGTACGTCCCTCTTGCAGGACGCTTCAGGTGCACTTCCGGACTTAACCTGGGGCGGAAAGGAACGCAGCAGTTAGCGCTCCGATTCACAGGCCCTAGCTCAAAAAGCTCAGCCAATGAAAAACCTGGACAAAGAGAGTACTGACCACCAATCGGTGATGAAGATCTCCTCCTTCGCCTTCTCCAGCGCGTCAGCCAGGTCGGAGAAATATCCGCTCCCGTTCACGTACCTGTCAATCAACCCAGCAGTTACTCCTGTGCACCATGTAGTGCGGGGTGATTCAATTGGCGGGGCAATTTGCTAAGCGAACGGCGCCCTCTCTGGTGAGACACAATAACTGACGGAACGATGATCGATGGTCGCTGTTTATTTCGTTATCCATATTTTTCCACAAAAAAACATCCTGCCAAATTCGGTGTAAGAAAAAAGTGCACGTTTGCGTGTTAATGCGCTTAACAATGCGCTAACAAAGCGCTTCCGTATAAATGTATCACCAGTTTATATGGAAAAGCAACCGGAACACAATTCTTAAAGGAGCCACGTCCCATATTTTACACTTAAAACCACCAAAGTAACATTGAAATTAACAAAAAATTCATATTAAAAGAGTAATTTCCGGAGTAAAATAAATATTAAATAAACAACATGCCTCTGAATGGCAAATCTACACACACACACACACACACATTTATATACGCACACATTTTTAAAGCTAAATTTTCTATATCATATATTTGAGGTCTAATGTAGAGCTTATGTCCTTTATGTGTGTGCAGATGTGTGTAAGTGTGTGTAGATGTGCATAAGGGTGTGTAGATGCGTGTGCAAGTGTGTGTAGATGTGTATAAGTGTGTGTAGATGTGTATAAGTGTGTGTAGATGCATGTGTGTGCAGATGTGTGTAGATGCATGTAAGTGTGCGTAGATGTGTGTGTAGATGTGTGTAAGTGTGTGTAATGTGTGTAATGTGTAGTGTGTGTAAAGTGTGTGATGTGTAGAGAGTGTGTAGTGTGTGTAGATGTGTATAAGGGTATGTAGAAGTGTGTGTAAGTGTGTGTAATTGTGTGTAGATGTGTGTAAGTGTGTGTAGATGTGTATAAGGTTTGTAGATGTGTGTAGATGTGTATAAGGGTGTGTGTAGAGTGTGTGGTGTAAGTGTGTGTAGATGTGTATAAGGGTAGCTGTGTAGAAGTGTGTGTGTAAGTGTGTGTAATTGTGTGTAGATGTGTGTAAGTGTGTGTAGTGTGTGTACGTGTGTAAGTGGGGTGTGTAGAGTGTGTGTATGGTAAGGGTATGTAGATGTGTATAAGGGTATGTAGAAGGGTGTGTGTGTAAGTGTGTGTAGATGTGTATAAGGGTATGTAGAAGTGTGTGTAAGTGTGTGTAATAGTGTGTGTAGATTGTGTGTAGATGTGTGTAATGTGTATAGGTGTGTGTAGATGTGTATAAGGGTATGTAGAAGTGTGTGTAAGTGTGTGTAGATGTGTGTTTTTGAGAGAAATGTATATAATTCTAACATCTGTTAGTTCTATATTTGTTATATAGTTATATATATGTTAAATATTTTAATTAATATATACATATATATACACACACACACACACACACACACACACACATATATATATATATATATATATATATATATATATATATATTGTACATAAATTCGTATTATGTAAGTACGCATGCAATGTATATACATATGTATGTACTTATATATGAGTGAGTATGTGTAATTATAGGTGTAATTATTATAGATATATTATAGTTTATAGACACACACCATTTGGTGAGCGAGTCGGGTCTGGGCGGGGCGAAGCTGTCGAAGCGGTGAGTTTGGAGAAAGTCACAGCGTTCAGACAGACGTTGTATCTCATGACTCCACCACTGGGCCTGCCTGTAGCTACTGCACTTAATAAACAGCTTCCTGGAACCACACACACACACACACACACACACACACACACACACACACCACACACACACACACAACACACACACACACACAACATAAACATGAGCTTCCTAAAAAAAACTCCTGTACGAGTGTTGATTGCTATTTTGTAAAGCTCCTGTAGGGGGCAGTGTTTGCGATTCAGTAGGACGCCTGCTGACGCACCTGCTGACGTTCTCGATGCAGACGCCGTGCTTCGTGGCGGTCTCCTTGCGATCCACCATGACCTTCATGTGGGGGTCGAAGAGCAGCACGAAGGACACCACACCCGGATCTCTGCAATCGGATCCACATTGTTAATAATCCGGATCTTCGGGGTGAACGGCGGATAATCGGGAGGCAAACGAACGGAAAGGTCTGTTAAAGCGTCAGGACGTGAGTTATACCGTCATCAGCAA
>JACRUU010000004.1:3767131-3777131 GCA_030449085.1 Kryptopterus vitreolus
TCATCCACCGCTAGAGGTCTTCAGTTATGTCAAATAATACACGTGTGACCGCGTTATAATCCTATAGAGGCATGTTAGAGCGTGTTGAAGCCATCTTTTCTACAGGAGTGGTTTATTATCAAGAAATGAGTGTGTGTGTGTGTGTGTGTGTGTGTGTGTGTGTGTGTGTGTGTGTGTGTGTGTGTGTGTGTTTTCTTACCCTTGTTGTTTTGGACAGAGTCGAGCTGATCTTCAGTCAAACAGCATTGACAATCACCATCATGTGACCACTGCTTATCGGAGTTGCTCGCCATGATGTACTGACCTTTACACACACACACACACACACACACACACACACACACACACACACACACACACACACACACACACACACACACACACACTTCTAATTATCAGGTGACGTGAATGCAAAATAATCCAGATTAATCAGTGCTTGTGTAATTGTAGAAATGGTGTGTGTTATAGAGGAATGCATGGTGTAGTTAGGGGGCGTGGCCTCACGGGAAATTCAGGCAGTGATGTGAAAAAGTATTTACCCCCCCCCTGGGGGGTACAGACGGATGGATGGATGGATGGATGGATGGATGGATAGATAGATGAATGGATAGATAGATAAATGGATGGATGGAAGATAGATAGATAGAAATAGACAGAAAGATAGACAGACAGACAGACAGGTAGATAGATAGATAGATAGATAGATAGATAGATAGATAGATAGATAGATAGATAGATAGATAGATAGATAGACAGACAGATAGATAGATAGACAAATAGATAGGCAGATATACAGACAGATAGACAGACAGACAGATAGATAGATAGATAGATAGATAGACAGATATACAGACAGACAGACAGACAGATAGACAGATAGATAGATCAGACAGATATAGATGGACGGACAGACAGATATACAGATATACAGACAGACAAACAGATATACAGGACAGATAGATAGACAGACAGACAGACAGATAGACAGATAGACAGACAGACAGACAGACATAGATAGAACAGATAGACAGACAGACAGACAGACAGATAGATAGATACAGACAGGGCAGACAGACAGCAGATAGAAAGACAGATAGACAGACAGACAGATAGATAGGACAGATATAGACAGATATACAGACAGATAGACAGACAGACAGATAGATAGACAGACAGATAGATAGACAGATATACAGACAGACAAACAGATATACAGACAGATAGACAGACAGACAGACAGATAGATAGACAGATAGATAGACAGACATAGACAGACAGACAGATAGATAGACAGACAGATATACAGACAGATAGACAGATATAGACAGATAGACAGACAGACAGATATACAGATAGATAGACAGACAGATAGATAGACAGACAGTAGCAGTACAATGGTTCGACACACACGTGACCGGCGGATTAATTGTTCATTTTTTAAATTGCAGATTAAAATCATAATCATGTTTTAATGGCTTTGTTTTCGTGCCGGTGTTGTTTTGAGGTAAGAGCACAGAGTGGTCACGTGTTCACTCCGTTAATCACTCGCATCATACAGGTTATACACGTACACGAGCGTTTCCTTCATGTCACTTGTACTGTAATTAATGGAAATGAAGCGGCTGTTTTGGGCACCACACACTCTCTCTCTCTCTCTCTCTCTCTCTCTCTCTCTCTCTCTCTCTTTTATCTCTCTCTATATATATTCTGTGAGCAAGAATTATTCCTTTCCATTCCGGTGGAAAGCTGGAAAGTCAATTTCACCAATCCATCAAATAAGAATCCCCCCTCAGCCCCTCCGTAGCCGCTGCGCTAAAAGTGAGCGTTATTAACGACGCAGCCCGTTGTCATGGTGACACCTGGCGAGGTGCAAAACAAACAAACAAACAAAAAACACCACATGAACTTTTGACTATCAGCCTCGGCTCGGTGACATTTACAGCCTGCACTTGTGAATTACTGACGATGGAAATGTCCATAAAACACCGCGTTCAGTGCATCCACTCATTTCCGCCGAATGACGCCCCCTAGCTGCGCATTCACAACACGTACGATCTCCTCGCTATATTATCGTATATTACCGTACGGAACCTTACGCAAGCGCGTCGCATTCCCAAATCCGTATTACGCAATAATAACCGAAACGCATCACCAGTTTATATGGAAAAAGCAACCGGAACACAATTCTTAAAGGGGCCACGTCCCATATATTACACTTCAAAGCACCACTAAAGAAAGTGAAATTAACACGAAATTCATATTAAAAGAATCATTTCCAGAGTAAATAAATAGTAAATAATGAGTAATTGTATTAAAGGGAGAGATTTTGAGAGAAATGTATATAATTATAACATCTATTAGGGTTATTTATATTATTAGAAACATGAGACGTATTTATTTATGCTACACCGAAAACGTGCCATTAATCACTAAAATGAACGAAAGAAAAGAAGCAGGAGTGAAAGAATATGAAAAAAATGGAGGGAAAAAAAGACAATGAAAAGACTTGAGGGAAGGAAAGGAATTATGGGAATTCGCTCTTCCTGGACAGTCGGCGACGCCTAAAAATGCTGTGCTCGGCACTTTATAGACGACCTGTGTCGGGTTAAAAAAAAAAAAGAAACTCCACAAAGACGTTTGACCTTTACACGACCTCGTAAGTCATCCGTCACTGCGATCGACACTGAGAGCTTTACTGTGATTCAGACGAGGAAAGCTGAAGGTTAACGAAGGTGTGAAGGCGTGCGGGCGTTTAGTGTAGCACCTGCATATCTCGTGTGTGTGTGTGTGTGTGTGTGTGTGTGTGTTTTCTTATGCATGACTAGAATGTGACGAGTCGGCAGCGGGGAATGACCTTAAACCGGTAGTTTGGAATCGCAGAATACTTCAGTGAAAGAAGAATAGATAGATAGAGAGAGAGATAGATAGAGAGACAGACAGAGATATATAGACAGACAGACATACAGACAGACAGAGAGATAGATGGACAGACATATACACAGACAGACATACAGACACACGGAGATATATAGATAGACATACATACAGACAGACAGATACACATACAGACATACAGACACACAGAGATATATAGATAGACAGACATACAGACCGAGAGATAGATAGACAGACAGACATACAGAGAGATAGATAGACAGACAGACAGACAGACAGACAGAGAGATAGATAGACAGACAGATACACAGACAGACATACAGACACACGGATATATGTATATATAGATAGACAGATAGACCGACAGACATACAGACAGACAGAGAGATAGACAGACAGACAGACAGATACACAGACAGACATACATACACACAGAGATATATAGAAAGATAGACAGACAGACGGAGAGACAGACAGACATACAGAGATATATAGATAGACAGACATACAGATAGACAGAGAGATAGATAGACAGACAGATACACAGACAGACATACATACACACAGAGATATATCGATAGATAGACAGACAGACATACAGATAGACAGAGAGATAGATAGACAGACAGATACACAGACAGACATTCAGAGATATATCAATAGACAGACAGACAGAGAGACAGACAGAAGATGAATGAATATTAATAAATGTTAATAATAAATGTTATAGGAAAACAACATCGGACCAATCAGATTCGAGAATCCTATTGTGCTGTAGATTCCTGTTCGTTAACATCCCGGTTTTCCGAACGAATGTATTTAGTTGACGGACCGGCAGACAGTTTAGGCTCCGCCCCTCGCGTGCTCGTTAAATGTGGTTCTCTCCCGGTGTGTCAGGATGTGTGTCGTGGCAGATCCATTGCAGTAATTTTGTTTGTGTGTTTGTTTGTGTGTTTGTGGAGGAGGACATGGACATCTTAGACAACAGCACCAGCTCTCGCATCCTCCCACGTTCCTGACTTTGAGTCCTCGCTGTTCTGCCAAAAAATGAATAAATAAAAAATTCCCACCTACAGCCGAAATAAAAACGTTTCTTTAAAGCTGTACGATGAAGGTTTAAAGCGAGAAGACGCGGCGATGCGACTCGATCCGCTTCTGTCGGAGGAAACGTCACGGAAATCTCCAACGCCGGCGTGAAGACGTTTTATACGTTTATTTATAACGATTTCCAAACGTCCCGTTTCACAGATTAACTTGTGGGACGATGTTCTGTTAGAGACTGTTCTTTTAGAGACTGTTCTGTTAGAGACTGTTCTGTTAGAGACTGTTCTTTTAGAGACTGTTCTTTTAGAGACTGTTCTGTTAGAGACTGTTCTGTTAGAGACTGTTCTTTTAGAGACTGTTCTGTTAGAGACTGTTCTTTTAGAGACTGTTCTTTTAGAGACTGTTCTGTTAGAGACTGTTCTTTTAGAGACTGTTCTTTTAGAGACTGTTCTGTTAGAGACTGTTCTTTTAGAGACTGTTCTGTTAGAGACTGTTCTGTTAGAGACTGTTCTGTTAGAGACAAAAGTAATGAAATGGTAAGAAAGAAAGAAGGGAAGGAATGGAATGGCAAGGAAAGACAAAAAGAGAAAAGAGTCAGTAATGAAAAGAAAAGGAAATGAAAGAAAAGAAAACAATGAAAAGATTTAGAAAAGGGATCAAAGAAAAGAAAATGAAAAAATAAGCAGATAATTAGAGGTAGAGAGACAAAAGTAATGAAAAGAAGAAAGAAAGAAAGAAAAAAAGACGAGAAAAGAAAATTACAATGACAGGAAAGGAAAGGACAAAAAAGAGAAAATGAAAAGGAAAGAAAAGAACCAGAAAAAAAAAAAAAGAGAAAAGAATGAAGGGGTTAAGAGTAGCAAAAGAAAAGAAAAGAGGATTAAGCAATGAGAAGAAAAGATGAGAAACAAATGAAGCAATGAGTTAAAGGTAAAGAAGCATAAGCGATGAGAGGAAAGAACAGAAAAAAGAGGAGAAATTATGAAAATGAAAGAACAGGAACGAGAAAGAAAAGAGACAGAAGAAAAGAAAAGAAGCAAGAAAGGAAAAAAGGGAATAACATGAAAGTAAAGAAAGGAAAAAGGAGAAAACAAGGAATTTAGAAAAGGGAACAAAGGAAAGAAAAGGGGGAAGAGTATATCATTAGAGGTAGAGAGACGATAGAAAGAATGAAAGAAGAAAGAAAAGAAGGGAAAAGACAAAAAAAATGGAAAGGGAAGTAATAAAATAAGAAAAAAAAGAAGAAAAATAGGAAAAGATAAAGAAAAAAGAAACGAGAAAGAAGAATCAGAAAGAAAGAAAGAAAGCGATGAAGGAAAGAAAAGAAAATAAAAAGGGGAAAAAAAAGAAAGAAAAGAATAAAGAAAAAAACTTAAAAAAGATAAAGGGAAAAAAAAACAAATAAAAGAGAAAAAGGGAAAAAAGAAAAAGCAAGGAAAAGAAAGAAAAGGAATCGGAAAAGGAAAGGGAAAGGAAAGAAAAAACTAAAAGAACAAAGCAAGTAGGAAAAGAAAAGAAAAGAGGAGAAACGATGAAAATGAAGGAACAGGACCGAGAAAGAAAAGAGGGGATGAAAAGAAAAGAAGCAAGAAAGGAAAATGAGGGAATAACATGAAAGTAAAGGAGGGAAAAAGGAAAAAAAAACAATGAATTTAGAAAAGGGAACAAAGGAAAGAAAAAGGGGAAAAAGTATATCATTAGAGAAATTACTTACTAAAGACAAAAGTAACAAAAAGAAAGAAAGAAAGAAAGAAAGAAAAGAAGGGAAAAGAAGGGAAAAGAAAATGACAAGCGCAGGAATAGAAAGGAAAGAAAAAAAAACCCTGAAAAGAACAAATCAAGTAGGAAAAGTAAAGAAAAGAAAAGAGGAGAAACGATGAAAATGAAAGAACAGGAGCGAGAAAGAAAAGAGAGGACGAAAAGGAAAAAAGGGAATAACATGTAAGTAAAGGAAGGAAAAGAAAGAAAGAAAGAAAGAAAGAAAAAGAAAATGACAAGGGCAGGGATGGAAAGGGAAAGGAAAGAAAAAAAAATGAATAGAACAAAGAAAAGAAAAGAGGAGAAACGATTGATGAAAATGAAAGAACGGGGCCGAGAGAAAGCAAAGAAGCAAGAAAAAAGGGAATAAGAGGGGGGGGGAAAGGCTCGACGAAATGGAGAAAACGATGGAAGGATTTAGAAAAGGGAGGAATGGAATGAAAAGGAAAGAAAAGAGAGGAAAGGAAAGAAAAAGGGTGTGAAAGATGAAGCGGTGTGAAGCGGAGTTTGTTTATATTCATTCATTATCCCAAGCTGTCATACCGCCATTGTCCACTAGAGGGACCAAACTCTGATTTTGCACGTTTCCTGTTGATAAGACAGAGATCTCATGTGAACCGTGTGTGCCGACCCCCACTTCCCCCAAATCCACAAAGCGCTGCCTTGTGCTGTGTAAAAGACGGCTGTGTGTGTGTGTGTGTGTGTGTGTGTGTGTGTGTGTGTGTGTGTGGGTCATGTCTGAGAAACAATGTGCGGCGTGTGTGAGCGTGTTTGTGTTGTGTATCCAGGCAGTGTGTTTGTGTATGATGATCCTGTGAACACACCCTTATGTGAGGAGGTACAGGAGGTACAGCGTATAGAGTGACTACTTAGTTACTGGATCAGGGATAATGACACACACACACACACACACACACACACACACACACACACACACACACACACACACACACACACACACACACACATATATACACACACACACACCAGACAATCTCTACTATTACCACACACACACACACACAACACACACAGGCACCAGACAATCTATACTATTACCGGACACACCACACAAACACACACACACACACACACACACACACACACACACACACACAACACACACACACACACACACACACACACACACAGCATGAGAATAAATAAATAAAAAAAATACACAACAACAACGCAATACAAGCATAAACTGGAACAATAATTCTAATGTTATAATATATGCATTATATACAATTTATGCACTATTTATATATATATATATATATATATATTTATTTATTTTGCATAAAGATATCTTATTTTTATTCTACTTTTATTTTATTTTATTTCTATTTTTATTTGTATTCTATTTAATTTAATGAATTTTTTTTTAACATTCACGCCCACACTATTTTTTTCTTTCCTTCTTTCCTGGTTATGTTTACATGTTGTTTACGGGCGGGAAATTAAATTACAGAATTAAAAATCCGAATGAAAATATAAAAGAATTCGGAATAGAAAATAGAAGTATTATTAATTATATAATTAATAATAGAACAGCATTAATTATTAATAAAAAGAATTATTGGCATAATTATTTAATTGATTTATTGGCAAAAATTATACTAAAAAAAAAAGGATCCTTTTGTTTTGTGTGTTTTTTTGTGCATTTTTGTCACACTTTAAAATGTCGCATGTTTATTTTATTATAATATAAATATAAAATATACATTTATTAAATATAAAACGCAGTTTTCAAATACTAATGTCATTAATTAAGAGGGAAAAAAACCCCATAATAAGTGCTTTATGCCATTCTTGGCAGTGACGTCTGCGATGGAGTGTAACTGCCAATGAATGGTTCCCGTCGCTGTGGAGGAATTTTGGCCCGTTCTTCTTGGACAAAGTGTTTTAATCCGGACACCACGGAGGAATTCCGAGCAGGAACGCCGTGTTCATGTCACGCCGTCGCAATCGCATTAAAAACGCTTTCACTTTCAGGAAACGACAAAAACTTTTTCAGACATTTTTTTTGTTTGTTTTCGGATCGTTGTCCTTCTGCATAACCGTCTTATAACCAAGTGTACTTAACCAAGTGTACTTAATGAAGTGTGCTTAAGCAAGTGTACTTAAGCAAGTGCACTTAATTAAGTATACTTCTTCAGATGTTTTTTGTTTCGGATCATTGTCCTTCAGCGTAACCGTCTTATAACCAAGTGTACTTAACCAAGGGTAGTTAAGCAAGTATATTAAACCAAGTGTACTTAACTAAGTGTACTTTTTCAGATGTTTTTTTGTTACAGATCATTGTCCTACTGCATAATTGTCTTATAACCAAGGGTACTTAAACAAGTGTACTTAATTAAGTGTACTTTTTTGGATGTTTTTTGTTTCGGATCATTGTCCTTCGGCGTAACCGTCTTATAACCAAGTGTACTTAAACAAGTGTACTTAAGCAAGTGTACTTAAGCAAGTGTACTTAACTAAGTGTACTTTTGCGGATGTTTTTGTTAGGGATCATTGTCCTTCTGAATAACCATCTTATAACCAAGTGTACTTAACCAAGGGTACATAAGCAAGTGTACGTACCCAAGTGTACTTAATTAAGTGTACTTTTTCGGATGTTTTTTTATTGTCCTTCGGCGTAACCGTCTTATAACCAAGGGTGCTTAAGCAAGTGCACTTAAGCAAGTGCACTTAAGCAAGTGTATGTACCCAAGTGTAGTAAACCAAGTGTACTTAACTAAGTGTACTTTTTCTGATGTTTTTTGTTTCGGCTCATCGTCCTCCTGCATTATAACTGTCTTATAACCAAGTGTACTTAACCAAGGGTACATTAGCAAGTGTACGTACCCAAGTGTACTAAACCAAGTGTGTGGTCGTTTTAAATTAAATTAAAAAAAAAAAGTAATTGTAAGAAATACCTATAAAAATTAGTATTACAAATGTTACTAGAATACGAAGGCAAACAAACAAATAACCAAATAACAAAATGTGACTTTCAGACGAAACACAACAACATGAAGCGAAAATACAAAACACCAGATATTAACTACAAATAAAAAACAAACAAACACAGAACAAAACAAAAAAAACGACCAAAACAAACACAACGGGCAAAATGAAACACACCGTTAACACAAAAACAACACACAGACGGGACGGGACGGGACGGGAAGGTCATAGAAGGTCTGTAGGAGACGTGAATATTACTGGATTACGTCTGTTGCAAGAACGAGATTGGGAAAGTCGTCACCGCCACAAAAACAAACAAACAACAAAACAAAAACAAACACCGGGCGTGCCTTATCGTGTATAAGCGTAAACAAAAAGACGACGTTTATATACAAGCACGTGCTGGTTAGCGCTTGTGCGGGAAAACGTCGTGTAACAGGAAGTCCGTTTCATATCGGTGCTGCGTCGCAAAAAACAAACAAAAACCACAAACAAAAACATCGCGGCATTGATTTACGTCGTGTTACAGCGCGCTCCTTTCTTTATTGACCGCACAATAACAAGAAGCCATACAAAGGGAAAACGCACGCCTGGGTTTTAAAGCTGGATTCAATCCAAAGACAAGTATCCATTAGGGAATGACTCAATTAGGAGGGAGGGGAGAAAAAGAAGAAGTTACGATTTACTGCAGCACGCTGTACCGAGTTCAGTCTGGTCTGGAAGAGGAAGTGCACTTCTGCAAAAAGGTGCCATAAAAAGAACGGAATGACGAGGAAACTTCCGCATGAATCTCCGTTGAATTTTCCGTACGAGTTACGCCGATAAATAACGTTGATTTGTCTGCACTGTAGGGGGCACGGTGAGGTTAGCACGTTCGTCTCACACCGCCAGGGTCCGGGTTCGATTCCAGTCTCAGCCATGTGTGTGTGGAGTTTGCATATTCTCCCCGTGCCTCAGGGGGTTTTTCTCCAGGTTCTCCGGTTTCCTCCCGGTCCAAAAACATGCACGGTAGGTTGATTGGCACCTTGGAAAATTGTCCCTAGTGTATGAATGTGTGTGTGTGTGTGTGTGTCCTGTGATGGGTTGGTATTCCATCCAGGGTGTATCCTGCCTTAATGCCCATAGACGCCTGAGATAGGCACAGACTCCCCGTGACCCGAGGGAAGATTGGATATAGCGGTAGATGATGAATGAATGAATGAATGTCCGCACTGTAAAGTCCAGGATTGGGTCTAGGCAGGGCGAATTTGGAGGTATTTCACCCTAACAGGCATTTTCCCGCTAGCCAGGCGACGATGTCACGAACGTTGTCCTTATGACCACAGGATGTACAGTTTTTTTTACGTCAAGG
>JACRUU010000004.1:3782131-3787131 GCA_030449085.1 Kryptopterus vitreolus
CCACCGTAAAACCGGGAATAGCGGCGCCGCCAACGTCGCGCATGCGCACTCCCGCCTGCTGGAATAACCTAATTACACGGTAAATCCGAGACGCACAAACTTTTCCCTCATTAACTCTGACTGAACAGGACAATAACGTGTTTTAGCCGTTTTAACAACAAACTATCAAATTACAGCAAAAGTTGGCGTAGTTTCTCCCCGTATTTAGGATTTCATATGTATTTATTTAATAAATAAACAAAGACATGTAGAAGAAAACACCATATTCACCCACGCAGCTTTAGATCACTGAAACCCATAGAAACAAACAACTCTAAAGATTTCTCTCCGAAAAAAAAACAATATAATAACAAATGACGTCAGATACATCTGTAACATTTTGTTGCTAAAAAAAATTAAAAATAAAATTAATTATTACTAATAAAACTAAATAAATCTAAATCATAATCCCAGTCCCACACACATACATACATATATATGTGTGTGTATATATGTATGCATATACAGACGTGGACAAAATTGTTGGTACCCTTTGGTCAATGAAAGAAAAAGTCACAATGGTCACAGAAATAACTTTAATCTGACAAAAGTAATAATAAATAAAAATTCTATAAATGTTAACCAATGAAAGTCAGACATTGTTTTTCAACCATGCTTCAACAGAATTATGTAAAAAAATAAACTCATGAAACAGGCATGGACAAAAATGATGGTACCCCTAACTTAATATTTTGTTGCGCAACCTTTTGAGGCAATCACTGCAATCAAACGCTTCCTGTAACTGTCAATGAGACATCTGCACCTCTCAGCAGGTATTTTGGCCCACTCCTCATGAGCAAACTGCTCCAGTTGTGTCCGGTTTGAAGGGTGCCTTTTCCAGACTGCATGTTTCAGCTCCTTCCAAAGATGCTCAATAGGATTGAGGTCAGGGCTCATAGACGGCCACTTTAGAATAGTCCAATTTTTTCCTCTTAGCCATTCTTGGGTGTTTTTAGCTGTGTGTTTTGGGTCATTGTCCTGTTGCAAGACCCATGACCTGCGACTGAGACCAAGCTTTCTGACACTGGCTAGTACATTTCTCTCTAGAATTCCTTGATAGTCTTGAGATTTCATTGTACCCTGCACAGATTCAAGACACCCTGTGCCAGACGCAGCAAAGCAGCCCCAGAACATAACAGAGCCTCCTCCATGTTTCACAGTAGGGACAGTGTTCTTTTCTTGATATGCTTCATTTTTTCGTCTGTGAACATACAGCTGATGTGCCTTGGCAAAAACTTCGATTTTTGTCTCATCTGTCCACAGGACATTCTCCCAGAAGCTTTGTGGCTTGTCAACATGTAGTTTGGCATATTCCAGTCTTGCTTTTTTATGATTCGTTTTCAACAATGGTGTCCTCCTTGGTCGTCTCCCATGTAGTCCACTTTGGCTCAAACAACGACGGATGGTGCGATCTGACACTGATGTTCCTTGAGCATGAAGTTCACCTTGAATCTCTTTAGAAGTCTTTCTAGGCTCTTTTGTTACCATTCGGATTATCCGTCTCTTAGATTTGTCATCAATTTTCCTCCTGCGGCCACGTCCAGGGAGGTTGGCTACAGTCCCATGGATCTTAAACTTCTGAATAATATGTGCAACTGTACTCACAGGAACATCTAGTTGCTTGGAGATGGTCTTATAGCCTTTACCTTTAACATGCTTGTCTATAATTTTCTTTCTGATCTCTTGAGACAGCTCTTTCCTTTGCTTCCTCTGGTCCATGTCGAGTGTGGTACACACCATATCACCAAACAACACAGTGATTACCTGGAGCCATATATATAGGCCCAATGGCTGATTACAAGGTTGTAGACACCTGTGATGCTAATTAGTGGACACACCTTCAATTAACATGTCCCTTTGGTCACATTATTTTCTGTGTTTTCTAGGGGTACCATCATTTTTGTCCATGCCTGTTTCATGAGTTTATTTTTTTACATAATTCTGTTGAAGCATGGTTGAAAAACAATGTCTGACTTTCATTGGTTAACATTTATAGAATTTTTATTTATTATTACTTTTGTCAGATTAAAGTTATTTCTGTGACCATTGTGACTTTTTCTTTCATTGACCAAAGGGTACCAACAATTTTGTCCACGTCTGTATATATATCTATCGGGTCACGGGGAGCCTGGGCCTATCTCAGGCGTCTATGGGCATTAAGGCAGGATACACCCTGGATGGAATGCCAACCCATCGCAGGACACACACACACACACACACATACACACACACACACACACACACATTCATACACTAGGGACAATTTTCCAAGGTGCCAATCAACCTACCGTGCATGTTTTTGGACCGGGGGGAAACCGGAGAACCCGGAGAAAAACCCCCTGAGGCACGGGGAGAACATGCACAAACTCCACACACATGACCGAGACGGGAATCGAACCCGGATCCTGGCGGTGTGAAGCGAACGTGCTAACCACTACGCCACCGTGCCCCATTTTCTTCTATTATTATTTTAATCAATTATATGTATAAATTGTTAAGATATCTTAAAGATTTATAAGCTTTATACATATACACAAATATAAATGAATTGATTAAAATAATAATTAAAACAAGCCAGTTCGCTTCCAGTGGTAAAAAAATAAAAATCTACTGAGATAAAAGAGATTATTTAGGGGCAATTCATTCACTAATAAATAAATCAGAATATAAGGGTTATAAGTTGGTGAAAAGCAATCCGTGTATTTTTTTTTTATTTTTTAATAAATAAATCACTAGACACTGTATGGATCACTTCACAATAACAACAAATGAGCTTTTTTTTTATCATTTCTGTAAATAATCAAATAAACCACATGATAAAGTAGCACTTTGGCATTTGTTGCTGTCATTCCAAGGCGAAAAAACAAAATTAAATAAAATAATATAAACCCATCCTTCCTTGATGTTATCCGAACCCTTTCATTTGTGTTAAATGATAATGAAGAGACTCGGTGTCCCCTGAACAACTTCCAGGTCCGGAAACGAAAACGTAAATATGTAAACGTAAGGTTTAAAAATGGGGAAGGCAGCAGGGTCCGAGGCACGGCAACGCTGTAAATACTCGCTCAATCGACGTCGAAACGGACTTTTATTAATTACACTACGAAACTGCACCTTCCAATGCCACGTGAGGAGAGGAATTCATAGTTTCTGTAGGAGGAGCCGTGATTTCAACATGCGAGTAGAAGAATGTCGACCAGGACAAGTTGTTTTTGTTTCTGCACGCGGTTCGACTCTGACTCCTGACGAAAACCTCTGGCATCTGTATGTATGTGTATGATATATATATATATATATATATATATATATATATATATATATATATATATATATATATATATATATATATATATATATATATAGATAGATAGATAGATAGATAGATAGATAGATAGATATGTGTGTGTGTGTGTGTGTGTGTGTGTGTGTGTGTGTGTGTGTGTGTGTGTGTGTTTCGTTTAACGTCTCTACTCAGGAGTGTATTTTTTATTCTCCCAGGAGAAAGGGTACTCGGGGACCTGGTTGAAGTGGCCCATGAGGAAGATGGCCACGGTCCCGATGGAAAAGAGCAAGATGGCCACCCAGAAGCAGACCTTGTCGATCATCTTGCCGATCAGGACCCAGCTCTCCATCTCCTACAGACGAGAACGAATATATGATAGAATAATAATAATAATAAGGACTCCTCCTTTACACACACACACACACACACACACACACACACACACACACACACACACACACACACACACACACACACACACACACACACACACACTTACTGAACCATTGTCATTCTGCTCCCTTGTGTTCTCTGCGATGAAGTTACACGCGTCCACACACTCTTTAATCTCCGGTGCTGCTTGGGCCAGACTCTTATACAGGCTCGCAGTGGTGCTCACATCTATAGCGTCCACTAGGGGGAGACAAAAACACACAACAGTACTCGCGCATGCGCTTAACCCATGCCTCGTTTTCAACGGCAAAATGAATTTCGTCTGTCTGTCTGTCTGTCTGTCTGTTTTTGCTTTTCTGTGTCTGACTTTTCCCTGTTTTACCTCTCTTTTTTGTCTCTTCTATGCTTCTATCACTCTTTCAGTCGCTCTGTCTATTTCTTTTAATTAGTCACTCTTTTGTCTGTCTTAACAGAGCCATCCATCCACCTGTCTGTCTGACTGTCTATCACCTCATTCACCTGTTTATTCGACCAACCATTCATCCATCCATCTGTCTGTCTGTCTGTCTATCACCTCATTCACCTGTTTCATTATTCATTCATCCACTGTCTGTCTGTCTGTCTCACCCATTCACTGTCATTCGACCATCCATCCATCCATCCATCCATCTGTCTGTCTGTCTGTCTATCACCTCATTCACCTGTTTATTCGACCATCCATCCATTCATCCATCCATCTGTCTGTCTGTCTATCACCTCATTCACCTGTTTATTCGACCATCCATCCATTCATCCATCCATCTGTCTGTCTGTCTGTCTATCACCTCATTCACCTGTTTATTCGACCATCCATCCATCCATCCATTCATCCATTCAACTGTCTGTCTATCACCTCATTCACCTGTTTATTCGACCATCCATCCATTCATCCATCCATCTGTCAGCCTGTCTGTCTATCACCTCATTCACCTGTCTATTCGGCCATCCATCCATTCATCCATTCACCTGTCTATCTATCGCCTCATTCACCTGTATTCGACCATCCATCTGTCTATTCTTCCATCCATCCATTCATCCATCTGTCTGTCTGGCTGTCTGTCTGTCTATCTGTCTATCATTTATCTGTATCTGGTTAATCTGTTTTTCTGTCTGTCATTCAACTTTCTCTGTCTGTGCAAGTAATGTCTATCTATCTATTCAACCATCCATCCATCCATCCATCCATCCATCAGTCTGTCTATCACCTTATCTATCAGTCTCTTGTAATCTGTTTTTCTGTCTGTCA
>JACRUU010000004.1:3794631-3799631 GCA_030449085.1 Kryptopterus vitreolus
TTTCCACTAGTATTTATAGAGCGCTATAGCTGGAGATGTCCGGAATTCATGTAGTGCTCCGGGTTAGGTCTAATGACACTTGGGTAGAGCGGCGAAGGAAATGTCAGAACGAACAGCTGCCTCTTTTGGCTTCGGGCTTGGCAGACAGACACAGGCGTAATGTTTATCCGATACCCATTTGGATGTTGTGGGGCTTCTCCGGTTTCCTCCCTCCTGTCCATTCCCAATAAAGTCGTATCAGGAGAAGGAATGTGGGGGTCAAAAAATCCAGGAGAAATGCGTAGCAATGGCTTTTGCTGCTCCAGGGTTTCACTGTATAAACACACCTATATTTGTCAAAAGGGTATTTTTTTTGTGCTGGGAAGTTTGGATCATTTTAATGACTCGGTTCTGAACCAATCGTTTTTTTTTTTAGTCATTTAGTTCATTTCGTTCATTCATTCCTTCATCTTCTACCGCTTTATCCGATCTTCCCTCAGGTCACGGGGAGTCTGTGCCTATCTCAAGCATCTATGGGCATTAAGGCAGGATACACCCTGGATGGAATGCCAACCCATCACAGGACACACACACACACACATTCATACACTAGGGACAATTTTCCAAGGTGTCAATCAACCTACCGTGCATGTTTTTGGACCGGGGAGGAAACCGGAGAAAAACCCCCTGAGGCACGGGGAGAACATGCAAACTCCACACACACATGGCCGAGACGGGAATCGAACCCGGATCCTGGAGGTGTGAGGCGAATGTGCTAACCACTAAACCACCGTGCCGCTCATTTCATTCTTTTGATCAGAAATCAAATAAAATGCTACCTTTTCAATAAACCCCCCGCCCCCAACACGTCTACACACATGCATTATGAATATAGTTCCGGTAATCAAAATATTACAATGCACCTAAGAACATGCACAGCATCTATGGGGAGTCGCATGGCAAAAGAATGAACGACTCCGAACCGTCCGATTCGGTTTCCTGTTTAATGCACTGCGTCTATGGGAGTCGATTCGGACGAGAAGACTCGAGTCGAGAATCATGTTAAAGACTCGTTCAAAAAGATCCTGAATCGATCATGAATGACCCGTCACTAGTATTTTGACCGGGTCAAACTCAGGTCCGGGGTCACCGAGTCTCTGTAAACATGATGTCAGGGATAAAAAAAAAAGCAAAACATGCAGTTCCCGAGGTGATTCCAGGTGGTGCTGTTTCTCCGCTGTTGGTCGCTATAGGACCTCGCCTTATAAGCAGCAATTGGTTACACATAACTAATCTATGGACCCACGGAACGTGACCGAGTTAGAAAGTCTATAAAACATTCGGAGGCCAGGAGTTGTAAAAGAGAAGAAAGAAGAGCAGAGGGGGTTCTATAGGAAAAGAGGAGTGGAGAAGAGGACGAAAATACGAAAAAGCTCACTTTTAGGTTTCGGAAAGGCGAAAAGTCGAAAGCATGAAGCGACCTGCGAACACATCAACATAGACGAGAAGGAGAAAGGAATCGTTATGGGAGTGAGAGGAAGGGCCGCCTTGGCTGTCGTCTTTATCGCCGTCATTCTTTTCTCTCGATGGCTCTGTAAGTACACGTTTACACAAACAACCGTGACGTCACGTTATAACGACACCATCATCATTTTATCATCATCATTCCAGGCACTCGTTTTTAGTTTAAAATTAGAAAAAAAGCATTTAGGGACAATGTTTAACAACATAGCATCAATCCTCATTGTTTTGGTTATAAAATAGCATTCGATCCAGCACATTTTATTCATCCCACCCCCCCCCCACTTGTCTTAATTAGGGCTGCAAATAACATACTAACGCAAATTAATTTAAAAGGCAATTTTATTAACGCACAATTAATGTGGAGCGCTTTTCCATAAAATCAATATATATATATATATATATATATATCAACATAAAATAGAATCAATATAAAAGTAAGAAAACTTTAATCTAATTACATTTCTTTACTTAGAGAAGTTTAATTTTCATACTTATATATATATATATAACATTTTTTTTTTTACTTTTGTTTACGTTTTTTTGTTTAAGCACCAAAATCGACCGTGATGCAGGCGTTCGTGGAAATGTGGAAACCATGTGGAAACCATGTGGAAACCATGTGGAAACATGGTCTTGATCATTAAAAACACCGTCGTTACTTTTACAAGAATATTTGCAATCCATTTTGATAATAATAATAATAATAATAATAATAATACAGTCGCATAAAGCTCCATATATGTCCGTGAGCATGTTGGTTACAGTATTAAAGAATGAACAGGATTAATTACAGGTACATTTAGTCCAATAGACAATAAAAGACAATAAAATTCGTCAAAGTGTTCTGAAAGTTGTGAGTAATGACAATCAATCGATTAATCGCGATATTTAAATATTTAAAAAAAGTCTGCCCACATTTCTACAGACCTTAGCGGAGCTTATTTCTTAAACGTGAACATGAACGCACTACTTAAGCTTCAGAACATGAACATGTCTTATTTTCTGCATATTGTTTTTTTTGTAGATGGTGGTTGGGATCATTATTGGGACTACTGCCTAAAGGATTCCATTAAAACCGATGAGGTCGGTCTAAGAAATAACCCCATAAGAAACCCCCAAACCCCCACCCCTCTCGCAAAACTGTCACGCTCCCTAATTTATTACTTGCTCTTTGGCATTTTACACTTTCATTCTCAGCCTGTCCACATGAACGCGAGTAACGCCACGTCGCAGGACAGCCCACCTCCACTGAAAGTGTGTCGAGGACAGAGATTCCAGATGGCTTACTTGCTGAGGCATCTGCAGGCGGCACCTGTTTCAACCAACGATGTTTTGCTGAAGCCGTACCTCGCCAGCTGGGATGAGCTCATCAAGTAAGAAAGTACATCGTTCTAATTAGAAAGCAAACTTGTCCGTAATAAAAGGTTCACCTGATATTCTCCTGAAAGTCCTGTTGTTCTACAGGGCTCCTTTTGGGCAGGGGGACGGAGGGTTGGGGGGGGGGGGGTCGGGGGTCTGTTGTTTTTAGGTTATTACTCAGCTTCACCATGGTAGAACAGTGTGTAAGGCACTGGGCTCTGGATTGAAAAGTCGCAGGTCCAAATCCCAGCAACATCTTCAGTAGTTTGAGTTGCCCCTGACCCTGTTTACCATGCTTCCTTCCTTGGATCACTTTTGACAGACCACTGGGACACCGGGACAAGGGTGGAGGTTACTCGGTGGTAAAGGGGACTGCTCGGAAGGTCAGGATGTCTCGTGTATCGTGGCTGACCCTGAGCTCTGACTTTCAAACAAGCTGGGATATGCAAAGAAACAATATCGCTGTGCTTCTTCTGCCCCCCCCCCCCTCCCAAGATGTGCAGTTTTGGAGACCCAGTCGTTTTCCAAAACCCTTCCCTCAAATTCATACGCTTGCCCATTATTTCCTGCTTCTAGCACATCAACTTGAGGACACTTTGAGGTTCACTTGCTGGCCAATATATCCCACCCAATAATCCGTGCCTGAATGTACAAGGTCTAATTCTTGTAAGAAGTTCCCTGTGTCGTTTTTTTTAACCTCTTGGTCTTGGTGTTTTCAGGTTTATGGACACCTTGGGACCGATGGTGGGAATAATCTCCCAAGAAATCGAATCCAAGACTTCGGTTATCCGCGAACTTACTAAAAGAGAGGAGGAAAAACGGAAGCGGGGCGCCTGGGACTCAGCCTCGCACGACACATATGTTTCGGTGCGTTCTATGATCGCCTCCGAGCTGGAGCAGGGTCTGGTGAACTTCGGCCACTTCACCGAGTCGGGCTGCCGAACGTTACTGCGTCTCCATCGGGCTCTCCTCTGGCTGCAGCTCTTCCTTCACAGTCTGGCCGACGACAAGGAGGAAACGATGGCGAGCAGTCCGTCCGAGCTGTGTCGAGTGGCTTACCGCCTTACCCTGGCGCAGTACCACTCGTGGTGGGTGAAGAAGGCGGCCGAACTGGCGTTCGTGGCCATGCCTGACAGGCAGTTCTTCTACAAAATCATGTGCGTGAGGACGCAGGCGGAGGCCGCCGCGGTCATCGACAGGGTGGTCGAAGCCATCCAAAACGTCTACAACAGGACTCAAGTTGCGTTGGAGGAACACGATATGCTAGCGCTACCGTAACACGATCAGGTGCCCAGGATTGGTCATGATTCCTTGATGTCACAGCGTTCCGTGTGGTGCTATCGCGACAATGAGGATGCCCGGCATGCTAACCGAACCATACGGCCACACTCAGCAGGCTAGTAACGTGACACCATAAGGCCACCAATCGTCTTGTGCATTACGGACATGCTCTGCGCCCTTGCGGTGGTACTAGCGCCCTGTTTTTCTGTAGTGGTGCGAAAAGGTAAAGACGGACAGTGTGCTAGCTTTAAATGACATGCTAATGCTGTACAAACCCAAACAAGCTAGCAATTCCATGAGGGAGGTCAAATCCAGCCACCACCAGCCACCACTAAGTTACCACTAGTGGGCCCTTGAGCAAGGCCCTTAACAGCTAAACCCTCAACTGTTCACCAATCTGACTGATTATATTTACAACACACTAATACCTCTGGCTGGACTTTGGCCCGAGTGATTTCGCATACAGAACAGTTTTACACACACACACACACACACACACACACACACACACACACACACGCACACACACACACACCCAGTCAGCAGTACTGTTAACGCTATCAGGGTCAGGAAGTCCGTGCCTGACTCAAACAGGTACCAAAGACCATAAAACCCTCTGCTGTTTGATCTGCGAAAAAACAAGGGGGTCATAGAAAGGTCATTATTAATATTCACGCATTTATTTATCAGGAAACACGTATTAGAATATAAGACTCAGTACGTGGGTCAGTTGGTCCCAATAACGATACAAAACTTACATTATTTGCACAAAAAATTATTTACAAAATGACGTTGTATTTTGTAAAATGACACAATGTTCATGACTTACCTCCATCTGCTACCTTCCCTAAGGGGCT
>JACRUU010000004.1:3804631-3859631 GCA_030449085.1 Kryptopterus vitreolus
CTGGGAGCACTGGTGTCGCCGTGCTGGGGGACTATTATGATACCATCACGAAGAACGAACATTTATGGCACTAAAAAACAAAAAAAAACATGATTTTTTTCCCCACACATTCGTTTTCGCTACGTACCTGTGCTTTCTTGCCGTAATACGGGAAGTACATGAGGTTGAAGGTGCCGTTGGGAGGAAAGTACGCCAGCTCGCCGATCTTGTCCGCATCGTCGCCCTGAAGCAGGAGGTTCAGAGAACGGACAGAAAAAAGAGAACGATAGAGAGTTGCTAGGAAAGGACAGGCGATACGAGTTATACTTTTTTTTTTTTTTTAATCCGGAAAAAAAGCAGAAAAGGAAGTAAAGCACTCTCGCTTCATTCATTCGTCCGTTCATTCGGCTACCATTCACGAGTGCATACAGTGCATTTAAACATTCGTTTGAGACGTTTAAATGGCAGCGTTTTTTTTTTTTACACTTTTCGCCGCTAATTCTATTGCTACAAAAAAACAAACTAATAATAATAATTAGTATATAGAAATAATTAGAAATAATAATGTCTGGGGGGGAAAAACTCTTTTTTTTGGATCATTCTTACCCATTCATCTAGGTTGATTTTGTATTTCTTAAAAAAAAAAAAAAAAAAAAAAAAAAAAAAAAAAAAAAAAGAAAAGAAAATGTACAAGCAATTGATTGGATGAAGGTGAAAAAAAGAAGGATGATCAACAGATTAGAAAAAATGAGCAAGTGGATAGAAACGGGGGCACAAACAACAACAACAACAACTAATTGGCACTAAGTCCAAAAAAGGGCAAAACGTCTATCTATCTATGTCGACATATAAAAGATATGTATTTTATAATATAGAATACATGTATATACAGACCCCATTTAACATGCCGCTATTCGTTTATTGCTGTTTATTTCCATTTCGTTTAGCACATAACACTTCTAGCAAAAAGTTCATCACGGAATAAAGCGTTTATCTCTGACGCATTATGAAAATAAATCAATAAAAATGATTTGTCCATCTTTAATACAGGAACAAATGATGGTATAAAAAGGATCTGGGACACTAATTGTTCAGACGTTTATAACAAGTAAAAGTGATAATAAATAGTAGAATAACGATAATGTGATTTTTTTTTAAACCATAAAACCATTACAAAAATAAAATAAATAAAAAACAAAAAAAATTTGGTGCCGGAAATGTATTTTCCAACAAAGGAAGGCGTTCCAAAGCCAGACACAAAACATAACTCAATACCTTCTGACTTAATGGCTGTAGTGTGCCATTTCCAGTAGTGCAACTAAACCCAATTACAATCGGCCCGAACCGTGTACAGTGTGATGTCCTCAAACCCTCCATCACACTTGCTATATATATATATATATATATATATATATATATATATATATATATATATATATATATATATATATATATCACGGGGAGTCTGTGCCTATCTCAGGCGTCTATGGGCATTAAGGCAGGATATACCCTGGATGGAATGCCAACCCATCGCACAACACACACACACTCACATTCACACACTAGGGACAATTTATCCAAGGTGCCAATCAACCTAACGTGCATGTTTTTGGACCGGGGGAGAAAACCGGTGAACCCGGAGAAAAACCCCCTGAGGGAGAACATGCAAACTCCACACACACATGGCCGAGACGGGAATCGAACTCGGACACTGGCGGTGTGAGGCGAACGTGCTAACCACTAAGCCACCGTGCCCATGCATATATATATATATATATATATATATATATATATATATATATATATATATATATATATATATATATATATACAGTACTGTGTGCAAAAGGTTTAGGCAGGTTTGAAAAAATGCTGTAAACACAGAATGCATGTTGTTTATTTACAAAGTAATATTTGTTGTGAGTAACTTTAGAAGAAGTAGAAGTAGTGGAAGTGATGGCACGCCGCCCCCCCCCCCCCCCCCCCCCCCCCCCCCCCCCCCCCCCCCCCCCCCCACACACACACAGAGCCCTGATCTCAACATCATGGAGTGTGTGTGGGATTCCATGAAGAGACAGAAGGATGTGAGAACGTCTCCATCCACACAAGATCTGTGTTTACTTCTCCAAGATGGAACGACCTTCCAGCCGAGTTCCTTCATAAACGCCGCGTGTGCGAGTGTAAGGCAAAAGCGTGTTCGCGCCATATATTGATTTCACTTCCGCTTCTGTTCCTTCGCTGCATTTCGTTCATTGATGAAAGTAAACACTTTTTTTTGAAAGTTTGTTTACAGCATTTTTTCACACCCGCCTCAAACCTTTTTTTTTTTTGCACAGTACTTTGTCTATATGATCAAATTTCCTATTGAATTGTTCAGGGCTCCATTCGTGGATTAGGGTAACCATGTTACGTTTAGCTCGTCTACCATTTAGCCTTTAGTGTGTCTGTGTGTGTGTGTGTGTGTGTGTGTGTGTGTGTGTGAAACAGGGCGTATATAAAACATTTAATAGGAAATGGATCCCGATTGCTGAAAGAAACACAAAGACGCCTACGCTAGAAAAAAAAAAAGAGCGGACAAAAGAGCGAGTTGGATTACCTTGGGACCGCAACTAACAGTCGGCGCCGGGCCATCCTTCCCTGGCAGCATGCCGATCACCTGAGAGAGAGAGAGAGAGAGAGAAGAGAAGAGAGAGAGAGAGAAAGTGAAGGTGAGTCACATTAGGAATCTAAACCAGTGCTGGTGAATAATGGATGGTAAGCAGGTCGCTGTCGGTGTGTATCATTACTACACCATGTAGGGAATAATTATAGGGAGTCGCGTCTAGATTTTCCAAGCAACACGTTTCAGGACAAATCAATGGACCAGATAAACATCAGACCATTTTTTAAAATATCAATTCATATATTCATTCATCTTCTACCGCTTTATCCGATCTTCCCTCGGGTCACGGGGAGTCTGTGCCTATCTCAGGCGTCTATGGGCATTAAGGCAGGATACACCCTGGATGGAATGCCAACCCATCGCAGGACACACACACACACACACACACACACACACACATTCATTACACTAGGGACAATTTTCCAAGGTGCCAATCAACCTACCGTGCATGTTTTTGGACCGGGGGAGGAAACCTGCAGAACCCGGAGAAAAAACCCCCTGAGGCAGGGGCGAAGAGGCACGGGGAGAACATGCACAAACTCCACACACACACATGGCCAAGACGGGAATCAAACCCAGGACCCTGGAAGGTGTGAGGCAAACGTGCTAACCACTAAACCACCGTGCCCCCACGGCCCCCATATATATATATATATATATATATATATATATATATATATATATATATATATATATATATATATATATATATATATGTGTGTGTGTGTGTGTGTGTGTGTATTACAATAACTTCCGTTCTCCTCGGAAGGCTTGCAATGAGCGTTAATGAGGTGGTCCTTATAGATCTCGTTGTTTGGCCAACACCACAGTGGGCCAGTCTTGCACTGGGATTTCAGTGTAGACCAGTTTGGAAAATAACCACATAATGGTGACAAACAGTGCTACGTATAATGGAACAAACGACTAGCAGAAGAATTGCTTTTTTCGTTTGTTTTTGTTTGTTTTCTTTCCGTACCCGGTGGTTGAGCTTGATGATGATGCACGGCTGGCCCTGGTTGTAGCCGTAATAGCGGTCATTAACGCCCGAGCAGTCTTCCAGGAGCGAGCGCTTGAACTGGCACGAGCGCTTCGGGTTGTTCTTCACGCTGTCGCTGTCCTCTTGGATGAAGTACTGGTTTGGCGTGCATTCCACGTTGTTCTGCGCCTGCACCGTGTCGTTGTAGGCTGCACAAAGCGTTAGGGAGTTAGGGTCCGGAAGGGGAGCAGATACCTCTGAGGATATGGGTAACTTATAGGTATCTATATATCTACACCTATATATATCTATCTATCTATATATATATATATATATATATTATATATATTATATATATATATATATATATATATATATATATATATATATATATCTAAAAGAGCCAATAGATGTGTTTCATTAACGGGAAAAAAACCCCACCAAGCAACATGCATCATATTAGCGTATATTACCATATGGAACCTAAACGTTTCACCAGTTAATATATGGAAAGCAACCGAAACCGGAACAGAATTTCTTAAAGGGGCCACGTACCGTATTTAGCAATTACAACAAGAACAACGAACTAATTCAAATGAAAACAATGAAATCTAGTGGTTGCTAAAAAGTAACAATGAAATGAACAAGATATTAATTAATTAACTAATTAACTAACAACAAATTCATTTTAAAAGAATCATTTCCAGATTAAAAAAAAAAAACATATCGTAACTGTTAATGCTATTAGAGCAGCGCTTCGTTAAAACGTGTTGGATTTGAAAGGTCAACGAACTTAACGAGGTCACTACGACACGCCTACGACTTACTAGAAAGGAAGTTGTTCAGGGCCTGCACGTGTAATTCCCAGCTCTCGGTGTCCTCCTTGTTGTAGATGATCTCCAGATCTGTACCTGTAGGCCTGATCATCATGCCTAGGAACGGAAAAGAGGACGTGAGGGATAATTAATATCACGGCACAAGCTGGGCAAGCACTCGAGCTTCCAGTGGACTGACGGATCACCGGGGACTGGAGTTAAAAGACAGGCTCGGACTGATTTCGCACACTGTTGTTCAAAGCATTGCTGACATTCCTTTGTCCCAAAAACACCCCCCCCCGTACATTCCTAGCAAACATGTGCTTGGGGGCCATATGAGCTTGACCCGGCTATTTGGACCACAGGTTGGAGGACGGTGACGATGAACGTTGAACGCTGGTTTTGGTGGTCAGAGGAATCCCAGCTGTAGATCAGTAATTTAAGGCGCTGGGCTGCTGATCGGGAAGATCCGGGTTCGAGCCCCGCTATGACCAAGCTGCCGCCCTTGGGTCCTTGAGCAGGACCCTTAACCTTCTGTGCTCCATGGGCGCCGTATCATTTCCGAACCTGCGCTCTGACCCCAGTTACCAAACAACAAGCTGGGATATGCGAAGAAAGAATTTCACTGTTCTGTAATGTATATGTGACAAATGAAGGCTATTCTGTTATAAATATGGGCTGGTATTATTATTATTATTTATTCATTCATCTTCTATCCATTCATACACTAGGGACAATTTTCCAAGGTGCCAATCAAAATGCATGTTTTTGGATAGGGGAGGAAACCGGAGAACCCGGAGAAAAATCCCCTGAGGCATGGGTAGAACATGCAAACTCCACAAACACACACATGGCGGAGGTGGGACTCGAACCCCCGACCCTGGAGGTGTGAGGCGAATGTGGTACAGATTATAAGGTACATCTTTATTTGTAATTTGTACTCTTAGTGACGGTTGTTATTTTCGTGCATTACCCGGTGTAGCGAGCCGGTCCTGGTAGGTGGGTTTGTTATCGTCGAGGGTCAGGAGCATGACGTAGATGGTGACGCTGAACATCCCGGCCAGGAAGATGTAGAACGCCAGGTAGAACAAAAAGATCAGGCCTGTGAACGCAAACACACATAGCAGAAAGAAATAGGGTTACGTTTCTAGAGCGCGACATGATGGCTATAAAAGCATCTATTTAAAAATAGTTGAAACCCTAAATAATCCATGGTTTGAATGATTTTGGGTTAAAAGGCATGAAAAATTTGCGTTTTCTTCGTAGAATTATTCGTTTAATCCGTGAAAAATCCGCAAATTTACCGCATGATACGAATACAAATTATTCGTGCCATGGTTACTATAGCAACTAAGACGTAACACCAATCTCGCTATCTATTAATGATCATCGCAGCGGAACCGGGGGACGTTTTCGGGTGAATTTAACCTTGAACGATCTTAAAGGAAGGAGAATGCCGCGTCAGTGACTTGCCAGAATGAAGACGTCCACTGGGAAGTGGCACAAAAACCGCAACGCACTTCCAGATCAGCAATAAATTCGGCCAATCGCACGAGGGTATTTTTTTTAAATGACGAGTGCGCTTCAAATGGACCCTCGTTATTAATTCATAAGGAGGGAAAAATCAATCCTCTGTAAACATGTGCTTATCTGCTCCCGCTCTGCTGAAAAGTGAAATGTTGGGGGGGGGGGGGGGGGCGTGGTGGTGGGGAGGGGGGGGGGGTTTCGACACTAGTCTGGGTTCATTCCTCAATCAGCGAAAATGCCATCAGGGAATCTCATCAGGTCCACAGAAAACTCGACAGGAATGGCATTCGACTCAATTCGCTAATCAACGAGATTGCGCCAATTTAACGATTAGCTCAATGTTGTTTTAGCGAGATTTTATGTTTTATGGACTTTCCAGACAGAGCATCATGGGAAAGAAATGACGTCTGGTTCCACACTAAAGCTCTCCGCACTACTACGATATTCCACTGATATTTCACTCCAAACAATATATTTTCATATAGCCCTCTATACAATGGCGTGGTAACCGTTTGGGAAAGTACCACTTATGACCACTAGGGGTCTTGGAGATCTTGGTATCATATGGGATAGATCGTATATCTTATTTTATAGTAGCGAAAAAACACTCTATCTCTCACCAGTCTCAAACCCTTTACGGGCTTTATGAAATCGCTGATACTGGAGACTCCTTACTCCGTTAAAGCAAATTCTCTTTAACGCCACTAATGTTATTAACGAGTGATTAACGCAGTGTACATTAATACGTGAGCGATCCGCTCCTTCACTCTGCGCAGTGTTAAACGACATCCGGACGTAAAAAAAAAAAAAAAAAAGACCAAACGAATAAAGAAACTTAATTTCCCGCAATTGTGCCTACTAGCAGCGAATTCACAACAGGTACGAGCTCCTTACTATATTAGCGTATATTACCGTATGGAACCTTACGCAAGCGCATCGTATTCCCAAAACCGTATTATGGAAGTTTCTTGTGTGAATGCTTCGGTGTAACCTAAACGTATCACCCGTTTATTTGGAAAAGCAACCGGAACAGAATTCTTAAAGGAGCCACGTCCCATATTTTACACTTTAAACCACCACTAAAAATGTAATTAATACCAACAGAAGAATTTCCATAGTAAATAATTGTTATGTTATAAAAATAATCAATATTATAAAAAAAAAATATATAATAATATAAAAAAATATAATAATAAAAAAAAAAATCTATAATTTAATTAAAGGGAGAGATTTTGAGAGACATATATATCTATATATATATATATAATTATAACATGTTACAGTTAGTTACAATATCCGAAAAAGTATCACTTTGCGATACGTTGAAAATTCGCGATTAATCGGAAACCGTGAGATTAATCGCTATGATTTTTTTTATTTATTTTTCGGAAATGAGAATTTTGTGGGACACTGCAGTGCGTCTCGACCGCTGAGCCGCAAAAACCGGGGGGGGGGCACGTCTGTGTGTGTGTGTGCCTAAGATATCATATTTCTGCTCTCACTCTCTCCTGTCTCACACACACACACACACACCCACACACACACACACACACACCACACACAACACACACACACACACACACACACACACAGATTGATCAATAGCATGACGGCAGGAGGCTGCCAGCTCCGGTTACACCCACCCGAGGCGTTTCAGTGTTACCGTGAGCACAGCGACGGAGAAAACAAGGCCGTGAGAAGAAACGTTGATTTTATTTAGAGAAGATATTGATTAATAAACAACAACAACAACAACAAAGCTATTTAAATACCTGCATTCGACATATGCTTTTATTTATTTGTTTATTTATTATGTAGGTTCCAGGGAGTTTTTTTGCCCCCAGCATGGCAAGTTTTATTATCTTTCAAAAATAAAATACATTTGTTGTTGTTTATCGATTGTATACGTATATAAACGACGCATCTTTGTGGCTTTTCGGACCCCGAAATAGCGTTTGTGATACGCGCGTCTTCGCTCTGCAGTGTAACAGATGACACCTCGACTCTCCATCCCTCTCTCTCTTTCTCTTTCACCCCCTCCTCTCCTCAACCCTCTCTCTCTCCATCCCTCCCCCTCCCTTTTCTGTAGCTATCTGTCTGCGTCTCCGTGATGAATGCCTTCTGCACTCCGTTATCGCTCTAATCAGGAGGAGGAGGACAA
The DNA here is from genome assembly GCA_030449085.1 of Kryptopterus vitreolus. Taxonomy (NCBI): domain Eukaryota; kingdom Metazoa; phylum Chordata; class Actinopteri; order Siluriformes; family Siluridae; genus Kryptopterus; species Kryptopterus vitreolus. Next base: position 3,812,752 of record JACRUU010000004.1, read on the forward strand.
AGATCCGAGCTGCGCATGATTAATTGAATTTAAAGCAAACACGATCCCGCGGACGTCGTTCTGATCTTTCGGCTCCTCAAAAAGAAATAAACAAATAAATAAATAATAGCTGGACTGATTCGATCAGACGTGGGTCGTACGTGGGAGACTACAGCTGCTCCAGGGGGGAGCGGGGGGGGGTCACTTGCCGTTCCCGGTGTGTGTGTGTATGTGTGTGTGTGTGTGTCGGTACTGCGACCTGTTCCTCTTTTATCTTTGAGTAACAAAACGCATGCAGTAAGATGTCCGGCTTTTGATGGCCGACGTGTAGCGTGTATGTGTGTGTGTATGTGTGTGTGTGTGTGTGTGTGTGTGTGAAATTGAAGCGGATTAAATACAAGCGCACAATGGAGCGTTTGATGATGCAAAATGTCCTAATTAAAGAGGACATTGGGGACGGAGATGGAGAGAAAGGCAGGACGCGTCACACGGTGCACACACACACACACACATACGCACGCACACACATACTGAATGTCTGCTTAAACAGTCCGAAACAGTCTGATGCAACAGATGGAGTGTGTGTTTGTGTGTGTGTGTGTGTGTGTGTGTGTGTTTTCGCTTGTGTGTGTGTGTGTGCGTAACAGCTCGCATGTGTGTTACTGGACCCAATGTTGTGATACGCTGCATCCCCAAGATACACAAAACAATAACTCAGCGCCGGCGTTTTCTCAATCAATACTCCTCACCCCTAACCCCCCCCCCCCCCCCCCCCCACACACACACACACACACACACACACACACACACCCCAAACCTGATCAATAAGCTTAATGACCCAAGACTGTGGGTTTCTCAGCTCATCAATGGTGATGGTTTTTCCCCAGCAGACCATATCAATGCAGAAATATGTATTTATGTGTGCTGTTAGAGGAAAATATTCCTATAAACCTTTTGTTTGTCTCACTAAAAAACCCAAACCGAGCTTGTCATACACCAATAATAATAATAATAAATAAATATCTAAAGAAAAGAGAAGAATATGTACTGAATATGCGGTGCTTCCTATTTTATGATTAAAATTTAATCCTAATTGTTGTGCTGGCGCTGAGACATTTCGCTCATTATTGCTCAAGTATTGATGTTTCTAAAAGCAGTAGAATAAGACGGCGCACTTTAAATGAAATGATCGCATTGATTGATTTCCCCGCTATGAGGAAATGTAGATGTAGTGTATAAAAAAAAAACCCATTCGAAGACGCGAACCAATCCGACGTGAGAATACGTCAGGGCCGAACTGCGCCGCGACGAAAAAAGGAATTTACGCTCAAAATGGAATAAAAAACGTGGGTCTTTAATATATATTAGCGCCAGACGGCTTAGCATTTTGTTGCTAATCAAGTTTTAAATGGATATCATATTAACGATATCGTCCGAGCGAGGGCGGAGCGAGGGTGGAGCAGGCTACACCACCGACGATCCCAATAGATAAAAAAAACCTCGAAACACGAGTAATTCGTTTTTTTTCTTTTTCCGAATCGAGTCGGTGTTGGCGACATCGTCTATAAAATGGACGAAGAGAAAGCAAAGTCGTAGGAAAAAGTCGTAGAGCCGTAGGTAAAAGTACCCCTGTGAAATAGCGTGCCGCGTCACATGACTACAAATCCGTCCAATCGGGGTGACATTTTCTTTTTTTTTTTTTTAAACGAACGTTTGTACTTGGACCACGCCGCCTCCTGTCCTGCTCGGCGTCGTCTTGCTCGTTTCTCGGCGGACTCGTGAGAAATCCGTTTTAACCTGAGATGCGAAAGGAACCTGCCTGGTGCTCCTTCGAGCGAGCCGGTGAGGCAGATCCCAGGTTAGCTCTAAGCCCAAGTAATGAGGACAAACACTAATGAGGCCGAAAATACCAGCGATCCAGGCTAGAAACGGACTCGTTAAAGAGAACAGGCTCGCGCGGGAGGAGAGGGAAAGGAGGGGAAAAAAAAAAAAGTCGTACGGACCACCATTTTGTCTCGGCCCGGTCTTTACGATCGGGCTTTTAGCGTGAATGCACCGATCTAGTGGCGTTGATGTCTGTAATAATAATAATTATAATACTAATAATAAATGATTAGCGTTATCGGTCGCACCAAATTGACCGTAATTGGACACAAAGATCTCCTAATCGATCTATAATTAATCCATTTATAATAACATTGGCGTCTCGAATAATCGTCCAAAGGACCCTGCTGTGCAAAAAGGCCCATTTAGAGTTGGATTACCTCATAATAAACGAGGAAGACTCTCCCTCCCTCTCTTTCTCTCTCTGCCCAAAGTCTAATCTATTATTTATAGCATGGAGGCTTGAATTAAATTATCAAGGCTTTCCACAGGCTTTTTATTCCTGTACACTCCAAACGCAGTGGCTCTAGATCTTCCGCCTAACAGCCAAATCCCCAGTGTCCCCAATTAACACCTTCTGTACAGTAAGGAGATGTTCCCAGGTGGACCCGGGAACACCAAGTGCCGGAGAGATGGCGAGGGGGAATCTGGCCTCGCGTGCGTTATTGCTGGAAACTCGGTGCTGGGCGATTCCGAAACCCAAGTAACGCTGGTTATTCGCAATCAAGCACTGCGACGAGACACGATTCGAATTTCCTCTTTCGCGTGCGAATGCGCACAGTCATAGGCAGCTCGTCTCGGACCTATCTGCCCCCCCCCTTGCCCGCCAGAGTGCAAAAGTGATTCCTAGTTAGTCGTGGTCCCTATTCGAACCAGCACCCGATAGGAAGGTGGTGGTGTAGAGGGATTTGAGAAATCTTGGTATTCTACCAGGGGCTAACAAGGGTTGCCAAGACTCAGAACCTGGGCGATACCTGCCCAACAACCCCTTCCCCTCATTTACAATACAACCCCACCCTCCCCACCAACCACACCCCACCCACCTCCCTCCACCCTGTAGTGAGAAGCAATTCCAGTGGCATTTAATTCAGCACCATGATGATGATGATGATGATGTGCCCTGTAAGCCGGGCTGCAGTAATCTGGTGCTAATCCTATCCTCCCAAGGTCTCTGTAGCCCACGATATTATTGGACACACACACACACACACATGTATATATATATATATGTATATATATCTACAAAAGAATGTCGGTAATTGTGAATGGAATAAAGCAAGCATGAGAAATGTGTAAGAGTGTAAAAGTAATACAAAATGAAAAAAAAAAACGTATCCATGCAGAACAATCGTTTTCTATAAGGTGTGAACAAAAGAGGTGTATTTGGTCGGTGATTCCTCCCCAAGGAGGCAATGCGGTTCTTACCCCAGCTGCTGGCGGTCCTCCCGCAGAACTCGCGGGTCCTGGGGTTCCAGATGAACTCCTTCCATGTGCTCTTGTTTCCATCCTTTGCCATTTTTTACAGCGTTTTTTATTTCACCCCCTTTTTGTTTTGCTGGTGCAACAACGGTGCGGTCACTCAACTAAAGCCTGACGCTCATACACACACACACATGCATGTACACACACACACACACACAGAAATGCACACTAACGCGCGCAAACACGCACGCTGAAAAGGCAATGGAGCACAGCTATTCAGGCAAAAGGGATCTACTAGATCATAATAGGAAGACGTAGAAAAGAGAGAGAGAAAACAGAGATAGCAGCCTGTTAGCTTAATGAATTAAAAGAAATAAAAAAAGGGAGGATGGATGGATGAGGAGGGAAGTCCCGCGAACCGGCTGGCTATCTCATCGCAATGCGCATGCGCCGACAGCAGCCCGGGGCGATCCGCAGAGCGGTGCAGTGCAGGGGGAAGGAAAAAAAAAGTGCCGACACTGCGGTAAGGAAAACACACACACACACACACACATACATACATACACACACACGGTGTTTCAGCCTCTCAGCGCTTCCCCACCAGATCCCCCTCCTCTCCGAGAAGAACAGAAGATCACCCCCTCCCGCGCGAACCGACGCAAAGCCGATTTACCTCCCACTGACCAATCACGGGGCCGTGCGCCGCTCTGACTCCGCCCCCAGACCCTGCTCCAAATGGAGCGCTTCCTTCCATCCTAAGCACGGAGACACTGCAGTTGGGGGGGGGGGGGGGGGGGGTCGGGAAAAAAACCTCAATATACAGGAGCAAGAAGCATCACGGGAAAACAAGAATTAAATATTAATGCTAATTCTAATCTAAGGGGTAATTGTGGCCATATGTGTATTAGCATGAACAGGGCTTCACACGTGACAAACAGACTGCACTGAAAAGCAAAACCCTGATCGCAGTGCTTATATTCATTCGCAATGGCTGCAGTGAAGCGAGCTGTAGCTCATAGTCTTTCTTGAAAAAGATGAATCTGCAACCCTATAGCCGACCCCCCCCCCCCCCCCCCCCTTCGAGTGCAGACAAACCCAATCCACTCAACCCCTCACTCGGTTAGTGAGGAGGTGTGGGAACGAAAGCAATACTCTATTAGTCTGATGATTAGCACACAATACTAATCATCACACTAATTGAGTATTGGTTTCGTTCATGGAGCCGCAAGCGAAAGGTCAAGTCAGGGCCCTCTAAAGAAAATATCATAGGCCCAACTCATTCTCATATATTAGCAGCAAAAAAGTGATTTAAACACTGGCTAATTTATATATATATATATATATATATATATATATATATATAAATAAAAGTTTGACGTGATTCGTCATCTTTGAAAACGAAGTAATCTTATTTGCGGGTAAAGATATTTTTGCTAAGTCGGATTAAATGAACATATATACACTGTTCACTATTATTGTTATTTAAATGTATTTACTTAATCAATCAACCATTATTATTATTATTATTATTTAAATTTATTTACTTAATCAATCAATCCACCATTATTATTATTATTAATATTATTATTATTTATTAAATGATATTACTTAATTATTATTTATTATTTTAATTATTATTTATATTACTTAATTAATCAATCATTATTATTATTATTATATTTATTATTAAATGTATTTACTTAATCAATTATATTATTATACTATTATATTATTTAAAATTATTTATTTAATCAAGCAGTCAAGTAATGTATTTATTATTAATATGTGATTCATATGTATTTATTTAATCAAGCTATTATTATTATTATTATTATTATTATTATTATATTATATTATCACTATTTATATAGATTGGTTTAATCAATTTATTATTATTATTATTATTTTGTTTATTCATTCATTCATTCATCTTCTACCGCTTTATCCGATTGTTCCCTCGGGTCACAGGGGAGCCTGTGCCTATCTCAGGCGTCTATGGGCATTAAGGCAGGATACACCCTGGATGGAATGCCAACCCATCGCAGGGCACACACACACACACATACACTCACACACACATTCATTCACTAGGGACAATTTTCCAAGGTGCCAATCAACCTACCGTGCATGTTTTTGGACCCGGGGGAAACCGGAGAACCCGGAGAAAAAAAACCCCTGAGGCACGGGAGAACATGCAAACTCCACACACACACATGACCGAGACGGGAATCGAACCCGGACCCTGGCGGTGTGAGGCGAACGTGCTAACCACTACGCCACCGTGCCCCTATTATTGTTATTATATTATTATTAATTTATTATTTAATTGTATTTATATAATCAATTATTATTATTATTATTATTAAATATATTATTTAATCAATTTATGTATTACTATAATTATGCTTATTATTATTTAAATGCCATCTATTATTATCATTATTATTATTTAAATATATTTATTTAATCAATTTATTATTATTATTGCTATTATTAATAATTATTATTTATGTGTATTTATGGAATCAATTATTATTATTATTTACATATATTTATTTAATCATTATTATTATTCTATTATTATTAATTATTATTATTATTATATTATTATTATTATTATTATTATTTACATATATTTATTTAATCAATTAAATTATTATTACTATTATTACAAATGTGCATGTACTAGTTGGACACGTGTGTAATAGTGCACAGACGTCGTGTGTATCTCGGTGACTATCGGCACGACTGCATCACTGTAATCAAAGCACTACTGACAGCTTTATTATTAGATCAGCGGTGGCTCCTCCACTTGTTACAACACGTCTGAAAGATATCAGGATCTGCCATCTATCTACTGAGACAGGGTATTATTATTATTATTACTCAGGCCCCTTCGCTTTTTTTCCCCCCACATATGAAGCAGGTTTAAAGGCAGGCAAAAACGTTTAGTACCTTATCGATGAAGTCCTGAATTTATGTATCCAAGCCGCACTTTATTGAACCCAGATTGAGCTCGTGTTTGCTTCGAGGGTTCACTGCCTGATTTGCCATTTGGTCCCCATAATTCACAATACACGGAGGGGAATTAAGTAGGAGATAAGAAATTCTCTGCGGACCTCCGTGATCAAACCGTATCTAATACGTAGCTCTGCACAAGGGTATAAAATGCTTTCTGAAGCGTTTAAATGTTCCCAGAAGAGGCACGGGGATCAAAAAATGGAGCTCTTTCCAAAGCTGGTTCCGAGGGCCAACTACAGAGCTCCATATGTCCTCTGAAAATGTTAACTGCTCAAATCATTTTCATTCATTCAGTCGCTTTATCCGATCTTCCCTCGGGTCACGGGGAGTCTGTGCCTATCTCAGGCGTCTATGGGCATTAAGGCAGGATACACCCTGGATGGAATGCCAACTTATAACAGGTCACACAGACACACACACACACATTCATACACTAGGGACAATTTTCCAAGGTGCCAATCAACCTACCGTGCATGTTTTTGGACCGGGGAGGAAACCGGAGAACCCGGAGAAAAAAACCCTAAGGCAATGGGGAGAACATGCAAACTCCACACACACACATGGACGAGACGGGAATCGAACCCGGACCCTGGAGGTGTGAGGTGAACGTGCTTAACACTGAGTCACCGTGCCCCTTCGTTCGCGGCAGGCAGACGGAGAGAGAGAGAGAGAGAGACAGAGAGAGACGGGGAAAGCGAGCGAGCTCTAGGAAAGGTTCTACCGTGCTTCGGCCCTCGCGACTGCCCTCCTCCGGACCCGGGACGGAGGACAAACCTTCCATTAGGGGGCGCCGCCACACACCGTGGGCGTGGCTGTGTGGCTGCTCAAATCAATGAAATATTAAAATAGAGTGAGTAGATCCAATGCCTGAAAAAAGCGCATTTAGTAGACACATAAAGGACTCTAATTGAAAACAACAACAACAACAACAACAAAATACGAGTTCTACATCTGGGGAAAACAATATAGGAACTGGCACATACATTCCTTAGGGGTGAAGCCTGGTGGTGGTAGCATAACGTGCTTCTCAGTGGCATTCCAGGATGGAAAAAAGCCAATGTTCAGCATTCAGCCAAAACAATGCTGGAATGGATTCCAGCCTCCTGAATAGTGAATAAACCTCCCACCCCCCTCTCTCTCTCTCTCTCTTTCTCTCTCGACCCGATTTTGCTGATGTAATTACTAATCAACAACAATAAAAAGCGATAAGAAATCATTTTAAAGTGTGAATGCAGAGCTGCTTTTTCTCCCCGGTTTGTCTCGCAGTCTTTTCCTTCCTGGTCGATTCTAATGGGATGCCATTAGAGACAAGGCGCCCCCTTCTGGTTCAGGACAGACTTGCATGAGAAACACACCCGTCGGTTTGGGAACCAAAGAAGTCATAAATGTGATTCATGTACATTGAAGTAAGAAATACAGACTTACACGCATCTGTTTATGCAGCCAGGACACACCGAGACACACCGCGGGTCAGTTCATCATATAAAATTTATTTCATGACGATATCAATGCAAATATAGCACTACAGTGATTTTCCAAGGTACATCGTATCTTACCATATCAATATATTATGGCACTCATAATATGGCCACCATTTAAGTAGACACGCAAAGCCGACAGCTTCTGTAAACTAGTTTTTAAATCGTTAATTCTACCCCTTTTTCGTCATAATAAATTGTAACTAGGCGATTACTTAGTATATCTGTAGTACAAATTGGGCACAGTTGATTCAGGCCGAGACACGAGCCCAACCCTTTCTTCGAAGGTGGAATCCTTTATTTATTTATTTATTTATTTATTTTTCTTTTTAGAACTCCCAGCATGCATTGCACCAGCCCTCTAACTTCCTCCGTTGTGATTCGGCTTCCTGTTTGACAGAGAGTTGTACTGATTGTATAGTGTGCCCGTGCGGGTCATGTGGTGATTGTCGACGACATTTGTGGAACAGTCATGAGAGCACCACGGCGACAACGCGGCACGGTCGTGCCGAGACCGGAGCGGCCTCACGCTAGCAACGTGGACGGGCGCTGGTATGGGGTTTTACCGCGATTACCGACAACGCCGTGGTAACGTGAGGGGGGGACGGACGCCATCATGATAATCACAGTAAGACTACGATGAGACCCAGTGATGTCATATGGTGTTACCATGACTGTCAGCGGCGTCATGCTAACAACGACACCACAGTGACAATTTGGAGTCAACGAGGGGCACGGAAATTGTACTTAGAGTGGATGTCATCGTCATGAGGACACTATGAGGACGCCGCAGTGACTCATGATGTGTTTATAGTGGTTAAAAAAATAGGTCATCTGGTGTTACCAGGACTTGTCAGAGGCAACTTGAACATCGTGAGAACAATATAATGACACCGCAGTGACGGTTTAAACAAAGGGAGTGATATTTTACTTCGAGTGGCCAAATATGTCATATGGTGTTACCATAGCTGTCCTTGGTGCGATGGTAACATCATTAGGGGGCGCCACAGCACATTTTTTTGGCACGTTTTTACGCCCTTCCTAACGCAACCCTCCGCATTTATTCCCCATTTTCTTGGGACCGGTACCAGGAATGCACTGGCTTGAGCAAACCTGAAGGCTGGGGCAGACTGTTAGTAGCAATTAGGGTTTAAGGGCCTTGCTCAAGGGTGCACTAGTAGGTCTCGAACCTGTGACGTTTCGGCCCACAGCACAAAACCTTAACCACTGAGCATTGATATTTATTTATAGTGGCCATAATAGGTCAAATGGTGCTACTATAACCATGCAATGGTAACACTATGATTACACCACTGTGACTGGGATATCATCACCTCCCATTAGGGGGCGCCACAAGTGAACGATCGGCATATTTATTTACGCCTTTTTTTAACGCAACCCCTCCCCATTTATCCGGGTTTGGGATCGGCACCGGGACCAGGAACGCACTGGCTTGTGCAGCCCAATTGGGGGTCTTGCTCAAGGGTGCACTAGTGGGACCGGGACTCTACTTTTTCGGTGTTGCCATAACTGCCAGAGGTACCACGGTGACATGATAAAAAACATATGATGACATAGTGTGGCGATATCATCGTGATTAGTGGTACTAGTGCACCAACAGGTCATATGGTGTTACCAGGACCGCCATAGAAGCATGGCCATGTGGCATTACAAGACCCCATAGCAACAAAAAAAGCAAAAAGCGGTCAAACGTTGTGAATGGTGTAACGCCCCTTAATGGTGTAATGAGGGGGTGGGTTGGGGGGGGGGGGGGAGTGGGGTTATGGGAGGACAAGGCCAGATGATAACGGCATCGGCGACGCCGCGAATGTGACCGTTTTAAAAAACTGTTTCTCAGAAGCGCTGAATCGCGTGAAAACTGTACAAGTCGGTGAGAGGAAAACGACTGAAACACAATCACAAGAAGAAGAAGAAGAAGAAGAAGAAGGAAAAAAAAAAGAGAGAATAAACCACCACCTCGGCGTGCCATAGTACAATCACGGGAAGATCTACTAGTCAATAATTCGGCCTCCGTTGTATTCCGACCTCAATAATAATAATAATAATAATAATAATAATAATAATAATAATAATAGAAAGCAAATGAAATTGAAGAAGAGGTATAAGAAGAGAAGAAGTGTTTACCAGTAGTGAGGAATTACGACAAACTATTTATAACAGCAGTAGTAGTAATTCAATAGCAGCAAAAAAGTATTCCAAACAAATAGGACCAAACTGGGCTGGTGGTTCCTGTACATAAATAAACAAATAAAAAAAGAAGAAGAGAAGAGAAGAAAGAAAAAATAAATAAAAACAAGAAATAAAAAGCTGTAAGATTTAGACCTGTTTAAAGGGACTTGCATAATTTGGAGCAGATTTCCTGTTTGTGTGTTTTTAATGTATGTGACCGTGCCTTTAGTAAGAGGGCTTTGCATTTTCACCAGGGCCAAAACCGTCCCGGTGCGTCGTTCGACAGGTTTGCCACAGATAAAACTACTAAATTCCTTTATAAAACAATGAAACACCTTGTTTTTTTTTTTCTTTCTTTTTTTTTTCCGTTTTATACACTTTTATGCTACAGTATACTTGCCGAGTACAAGTATGAGAAGTGGAAAGATTTGCTACATGATCGATACAGTTGTACATTGTCTATGTTACAAGTTCGAACCCTTTTTTTTTTTCTTTTTTTTTACGCCGTCGTGGGATTTGGCCGGTGGTCCCTGTGATTGTGCGGTTCGTTCCAGTGGTTTTCGTTTGAGGAGCGCGATCGTCCAATCATCCGAGTCTTCTTCTATGGGTCTTTTTTGCACATGTTGTGGGGCGTGTAAGGGATGGAACCTCTGTGCGATTGACGCCTGCGAGGCGAGGACGGAGATATGCACACGTGATACACACTTGCGGATCCGAAACGCCGGATATATTAACGATGCATCCATCTCACTAGTCAAGTCACCCTTCACCACCCCGTCCCGATTTGGCACTCCGAGCATCCCTGCTCCCCGATATATAGATATATATATATATATATATGTATATATATATATATATTATATAATATATAGATATATATATATATATATATATATAGACTAGTAAGCCGTTTACGTAAACATTGACACGGGCACTGAAGACGGGCCAGAATGCGGAGACGAGAACGGCGCCGGGGTGTGCCGACGTCATTGACGTCCTCGTAATCCGGAAACCCCGACGCCGAGATCGCCATGATGATTTCCAGCCAAGGAGACGGAGGAGAAGTTTTTCAATGCGATTTCCATCGGACACATCTGTAACGTTGTGGATGGATATATATATATATATATATATATATATGTATATATATATATATATATATATAGCGTATATGCGTATATATTTATAGAAATAAACAAACGAGCAAGGATACGACTTTTCTATTCCGTTCAGGGAAAATACGAGGCGGTATCAAAACAAGACAAGTTCCGCAACGCGCCAACAGATGGCAGCACAACACCGCACACGCAATCAGAGGGAGCGCCGGACGATCGTTAGTCCCCGAAAGATGTCCTCACTTCCCAATCTCACTTCCACACATCCAGATTTTGGCGGATCCTGCAGGCGACCCAAAAGATGAAGGTCGCCGCTCTGCGGGGATCCAGCGCGAATAACAGAAGGTGCTTCGAAAAACTTCCGGGACACATTCCAGAAGTGGCAGGAATGCTGGCCGAATTCCTATATTGCTGTGCCAAGGGGACTTTTTATTTCGGTAAAATTGTCAAATGAACGAAAGCTAAACAAAAGCTACATTTGTGTTTACTCAGAACAAAAAAAAAGGGGGTAACAAATACAGATGTGTTGGATGGACATGCACCGCAGTTTTACGCCTGGAATCTCCATCTATCCGTCTGCATCCAGTTTTATTTCTAACAAAGCTAATTCTGTGGCCATTTGCTTTACAACACACTCGTTTGTTTATTTACTTATTTATTTATTTATCGAAATCCGGGAAGCATATTGCCACGAAAAAAAGGGGTGCGTGCGCGAATCTTTCGTCTCTTAGGTAGTAGAAATAATCGATCCGTGACCAGAGACGAGGTCACCTTCGCGCCCGACCGGTAACATCCACATAACGAGGAAAAACTCAGCGGTATGCAAACGACGCCACCCCGAGATGTGTGTGTGTGTGTGTGTGTGTGTGTGTGTGTGTGTGTGTGTATGTGTGTGTGTGTTTGTTGTATGTGCATTCGTTTTGTGTCTGTCTATGTGTTTGCTTCAGCAGTGTAATTACGCATCGTGTGTGTGTGTGTGTGTGTGTGTGTGTGTGTGTGTGTGTGTGTGTGTGTATGTATGTGTGTGGTATGTTCTGGTTTGACTGGCATTTGAATACACACACTATGTTCTCATCTACAGCATCCTCTTTCATTCAAGCTCGAGCCTACACACACATATACAAACACACACACACACTGACCACACCACACGTGGACACCCCTACAATCTTTGTCATTATATATATATATATATATATGTATATATATATATATATATATATATATATATATATATATCAATATATATATATATATATATATATATCTCCCAATACACATTGCACATTACTACACACACACACACACACACACACACACACACACACACACACACACACACACCCTTTCCGGAATGTTGAAGCTCCCCGGTGCATTTCAATTGCGTTCAGACGTGTCAAGCATCTCACCACTCTTTCCTCCATCCATCATCCCAGCTAGAGGAAGTTTCCATATACATATATATATATATATATATATATATATATATATATATATATATATAAACACGTTTGTCTAAGACGTCTTCTTTTTGTAAAAGGCTGTAAACTCAGTGTAGTTCGTCACGATGAGGCATGGAAAGTAAAAGAGAGTCCCGACTGAAACGTCTCTCTCCCATGTGTATGTCTGTGTGTATGTCTGTGTGTGTGTGTGTGTGTGTGTGTGTGTGTGTGTGTGTGTGTGTGTGTTTGTATACGTATATAGTCTTTATATTGTGGCACATAAAACGCTGTTTGATAGTTTTCACCCCATCAGACCCTCATACTCCCCCATAATACAAAGCGAAACAAACAGAAAAGAAAGAAACCCCCCCCCAGAGATATACAATATGAACTCTACATCTGTATAATACACCCCCCCCCTCCCCTCACATTCACATAACCCTTGTCTTAACGTCTTAATAATGTTTGTTTGTTTTTTTTGTCCTTGCACACGTACGCCGATTTTGCCGTGTTTACTCGGGTACATCTGGGTCGCCGTATCGCTCATCGCCTGGACATACGATACGCTTTTGTAGCGTCGCAGTTACCGACCGCAGAGTAGCTCTGGCTCAGTATGTCAAGATCAACCTGTCTGTTATTGAATAAAAAACAACAACCGATGAGAAGATTTGATATCGATATCTTCTCTAGACACCAGCGATGTGTGTGTGTGTGTGTGTGTGTGTGTGTGTGTATACGTGTTGTACAAGTGTATTAGGCACAGCAGTGTTGTTGGGGTTTTGGTGCATAGCAGCAGATGAACCGCGGTTGGTAACTGCGTAGCTACAAATTGGCGAACGAATCGTGCGTTTTCCATCGATGGCGTAGTTGCTGAAACGCCAGGGTTACGTTTAGTATATCGAACAAAATTTGGCGTAAAAGCGATAGGAAAAAGTCGGGCAATCGGGCAATTTGGAGCGGGAAAAAAGTACTTTTTTTAGTAGTAGTAGTAGGTCTAGGCGACGAGCATAGACAATGTCAGGTGTACCTAATAAACTGGCAAATCAGCGTATCTCGGTCTGTCTTTGTCAGATAGCCGTGTCCCACACCACAGCCTGTGGCCTCTGGCATGGTGGTGTCCCGGTCTTCCGCGGCTCGGGGGTTTTCCTCCAGCTCGGCAAGATGGGCATGCTGTCCTGCTTGCACAGGCTCTTATCCGGTCGCCGGTGGGCTTTGATTTCCTTGCACAGGCACCGCTTCCTTTCGATCACCTCCAGGAGCTTGCCGTCGCGCTGCGCCGCTGGGCCGGACGTCCCCGTGCCGCCTGTGGTGCCGGCCGAGGAGCTGCCCGCACCTGGCATGGCCTGTGCCTGCGCCGCCAGCTGGGCCAGGTGCTGGAACTGGCAGCTGCAGGTGGTGCTGCTGGAGCTGCTGCAGGTGGAACTGAGCCTGAGCCTGAGTCAAGGTCTGAGCACGAGCCAGAGAGGGACTGCAGGGCACCTGAGCGAGAGCTTGCAACTGTAACACAGAGGGTAAGCAATAAGTATACACTGCGTTTTGGTCCGTTCAATAGAAACACAATCCTCACATTTTGCATTACAGTGATTTACGACCAATCAGACGACTAATACAATAGCCTTTATTTGTCACATAAAAATTCCAGCACAGGGAAACTCATTCATTCATTCAATCATCTTCTACCGCTTTATCCAATCTCGGGTCACGGGGAGCCTGTGGCGTCTATGGGCATTAAGGCAGGATACACCCTGGATGGAATGCCAACCCATCGCAGGGCACACACACACTCACATTCACACACACATTCATACACTAGGGACAATTTTCCAAGGTGCCAATCAACCTACCGTGCATGTTTTTGGACCGGGAGGAAACCGGAATACCCGGAGAAAAACCTCCAGAGGCACGGGGAGAACATGCAAACTCCACACACACATGGCCGAGACGGGAATCGAACCCGGACCCTGAGGCGAACGTGCTAACCACTAAACCACCTCCAGGGAAACTCTTTCCTCGGATATCCCGGCTTGCTTTGGATACAGCGCCCCCTGGAGCAAAGAGGGTTATTGGCCTTGCTCAAGGACCCAGCTTGGCGATACCGGGGATCAAGCCCCCGACCTTCCAATCAGTATCCCAGCGCCTTAAACCACTTAAGCTACACCCCCTCCCTATATTCGAGCTACTACTCTGTTTGGGCATCTTTGGTGAATTTGAACATGCCGGCTTTGACCTTTGCAGCACTTGACCTCATGAGACTTTACAGCTCTATACTCCAGATGAGGTTTGAACGTGGCTTGTTGCAATTCCTCATGCAGCCACCAGATGGCGGTATTGTCAAGCCTCCTTCCCCCCACTTCGAATCCAACCCCTCCTGCTGCAAGACGGAAGGTCAAATCAGCACACAGTCTGGCTATGCAGCACACACACACACACACACACACACACACACACACACACACAGTCACACACTGCGTCTGTGTCAGCATCTGAGCTGCTGCCAAGAGACGGCGGCACATGAAAAGCAGGAGAGGAGCAAAAAAAGCTGAAAGAAGCAGCAGACTCGTAGCCAAGCATCCCAAAACACCAGGTATAGAGCTGCTTTAGGATGGTCCAGACTACGCACCCACTCGCACACACACACACACACACACACACACACACACACATACCCAAACACACCCATCACGTTCCCTTCAGGCGGACGCCACGCATCATAGCTGGCCAAAAAATGGAAAAAGGTCAAAGGCATAAACGGTGTGTCTATGTTTGATCATCTGTATTTACCGTCTGCCTCTAACACCGCAGACACACCCACACACTATACCAACGTCACTACGCACCCATTCTCTCTTTCTCTTTCCGTCACTATCTATCCGTTTCCTCCCTCTCTCCTCCCTAATTCCCCCCCCCCTCACACCATCTCTCCCTCCCTTTCTTTCTATCCCAATGCAGCTCCTGTCTTCCTCTTCGTCTTTCTGTATGCTACCCTCGTTCGCCTGGACTCACTGAACCCACAGCTGCACACCCGCCGCTCGTCTGCACTGCAGGCGCTTTTGGGTGGGGACGCCGGAGAATCTCGTCCTACCGTGTTTAGCGCTCGTTACGCCCAATCACACCTGCACGCTCGGTGCCTGGTGCTCGGCGCAGCCTCATCACGTATGCGACGTGTATGTCACGTCTGCTCGGGTATAGGTACGCACCGTGAGAAATTCCGGAGAGGTGTCGATTCAGGACTAATGCAATGTCACTTCCACAGCACGTCGAACGTTATGTGTTCTTTTCTCCCCACAGGTCTTCAAGGTCTTCGGTTTCATAGCAACACAACTAAATGCATTTATTGCATCATATAAACAAGAAGGGCACGGTGGTTTAGCACGTTCGCCTCACAACCTCCAGGGTTGGGGGTTCCATTCCCGCCTCCGCCATGTGTATGTGGAGTTTGCATGTTCTCCCAGTGCCTCAGGGGGTTTTTCTCCGGGTTCTCCGGTTTTCCCCCCCGGTTCAAAAACATGCACGATGGGTTTGCACCCCATACTGGGTGCGTCCTGCCTTGATGCCCCAAGATGCTTGGGATAAGCACAGGTTCCCCCGCGACCCGAGGGAAGATCAAATAGAAGAATGAATAAACAACAAAACCTAAGAGCCTAATGAGGGACTGGTTGGTTTATATCTACGACGAGTTGGTATCAAAATGTTTGCAGACTAGCTCTGTTCACAAGAGAGCGCTTCGTTTATCTATGTTTACACGTTATCACCTTCACAATAGTCTACTTGCACAGCACTCCCATTGTTCCTGCCATTTCTCGAATATGTTCCTGGAAGCCTTCTGAGATTCGCTTCGCAATGGCATCAAAACCATTGAGCTCGATCCTAATCTTCGGGAAAAGGTCCACAGGAGTGGCCAGAATTGTAGCAATTGCATGGCTCTCCACGGTCACGGGATATTGTCTGTTAGCATAACCGACTTATGAAGGTCAGTGCTCCCTACAACTGTGTATGCAGCCTTGTGCTGCCATCTATTGTTTCGAAACTTTTAGATACTCTGCAAGAAATGTAGCGAAATTTGACTTTGCTGAGGTACAATAACAATAAAACGTACTGAAATGTGCTGTTACTTCCTAACTTGGCAAACCAGTAGGCAAAAAAGCATGCTGGGACGGGAATAGTAGGAGCAAAAACATACCTGATTGAGAGCTTCTCTTGCCGGCAGGCTACTCTGCCTCTGAACGTCCCCTCCTGCCTGCCTCACGCCGGATGTAGAGGATGATCTACCAAGCCGCCCGAGCTCTATGAACACACATTCAATTCGGTTATTTCTCAGAAATGGGGTCACCTGGTCCACAAGCCAATTCAACAGTTAGTGTGTTTATAAACCGAGCAAGTAATGAGTGATTAAAAAGCCTCGCTGTCCCTCGGGTGGAATATTCCGCATCTCTACTGGGCGATCCTTGAGGCCTACATCTACTGTCTGTATGCACGCAGACTAATATTCACAATGATTCAAACGCAAGAAGCAGTCCATTAAAACATTTAATGGCAGCAACTGGCCACGTCTACTGGATAAGAATATTTAATAAATGAAATCTAATGACCTCCGTTGCGGCAGGCTGGAAAAGTCTGGCACGGCAGGGGCAGTCCCGTTCGGGGCATTACCCTGAAGCCTGGTGGCCCATCCGCCCCAGCAAGACTCTCGCTGTGCCCAATTCTTCCCGTCGACCGCACAGGGATTCCAGAAACTCCCCCAGACCGACTGCTAGCCCCGCCGTCCTCTCGATCTCTTCTTAGCAGGGCATCGGTGCTGCCATTCCACACCCGGCCTTCTTCTCCTACAGATAGAGAGTACAAAACATTGGTCATCTTAAGATTTGGTACATTTCAGCATGGTATACCCCCCCAACCCTCCTTTCCACACACGTTACAGATTATCCTTCAACGGTGAACCCAGGAATCACCAACTCAGGTGTTATCGCTGGGAATATCCTAAAGTGCACCGTGTTGTGAATACAGTCCTCCAGGATTATACGTTGGCACCCCTGCTGTTAATGCTGACACAATTTCTGCCTTCTCCTCCCTCCCTCGTTCCCACGCTGTCCACAGGTTTTTATTTCCCTGATGTTGCACAATTGGTTGGGTTTGTGTACAAAAGTATTTTCTGCATGACATTAACTAGGTTTATTAAAACATATATTACATTACATTAACTAGGTATAAATTAGGTATATCTACTACAATGTTTGAAGAAAATCCATGGACATAAATCTATCAATCGACTCTACTATCGGAACATTTACTCTTTCCTCCCTTTGACCATGTCTGCTCCCATTTCTTCCATACACCTTTCCCTTCCTATTTTCTCTCTCCACACTCCCCTCCCAGGCCACCCAGTTTCTTACTCTCAGTCTCTCTGCTGCCATGGCTGAAGGAAAGCTTCCTGTGCATGGGCCAGTAGGCTTGGTCATCAGTGAAGCCTAGACCACTCCCACTGGCATCCCAGGGCAGGAACCCAGCTTTGGCATGAGAGGCCTGGGTGCTCCCAGCCTTTGTATTACCCTCAGGCTGAAGGCAGGGCATTGGTGTGCCAGACCGCAGGCTGTCGTAGGCTGGTGGCCGACGGAATCCTGAAGATGGGTATGTCCAGAGCAGGGGGCTGTCTGAAGGTGGGGGTTTGTAGGCCGGGAGGTGTGTGTGAGGAGTGTGTGAACGATGAAAAGAGCGCGACGGGGGCCTTTGTGATGCCGAGGACGTGGACGTGGTCCCCGATGACGTCGACGCTGAAGGAAGGCTAGTGTTCGTAGTGGCAGCAGTAGAAAGAATGTCAATTTGGCTGGACGACTGTGTCACTGGTGTGTCCCTGTCTCGATCCCGTTCTCGTTCGCGCTCTCGCTCTCTTTCTCGCTCCCTTTCCCTTTCGACTTTGTCCGACTTCAGCAGAAAACTGACTGACTTGCCCTCTTTGGATTGCGTCTGAGTTTGTGCCGAGGACTGTGAGGTACCCTGGGAAGCCTTACTTGATTCTTTTTCAGGCTTGCGATAGTGATGGTAGTGTGAGGGCCGGTGGTGTGGATGGTGGTGGTGATGATGGTGCGAGTACGGTGAAGAAGATTTCGAGGAAGGAGGCAAAGGTGTCGAGTGGCTCCGGGCTCGTAGACCTGGGGTGGGCCCTTCCTTCTTCTCCTTTTCTTTGTCTCCACCTGATGTGTCCTTCGAAGTCGAAGTACCAATGCTAGTTGGCAGGCTAGCTGGTGACGGGCTGCTGGTGGAACCCAGTTTAGCAGAGCCACTCTTTGGGGGTGGGAAAGCCAACAGAGGTGGCTTGTGTTGGAGCAAGTTGGGGAAAGGTGCTGGGATCTTACTGGAGCCGATCTCTGACTCTGATTTGGTGCCAGGCAAGAGGAAGGGAGTAGGGGCACGAGGGGGATGTGGTGAGGATGAGAGAGGCTGAGGTACTGGTGTGGAGGAGGCAGAGCAGGAAGATGAAGGCAGCGGGGAAGAGTGAGAGATGGATATGGCAGATTTGGGTTTAGAGGATGGCAAAGGACAAGAGGGTGAGGAGGATGCGGGTCGGGGGAGTGAGGAAGATGTGGAGGAAGCAGACACTGAGGAGGATACGTAGGATTTTGATGACTTGGAACGCTCATGCTTGGGTGGGAGTCGTCTCTGGTGGGCGTCATTAGCCACAGGGTATTTCATCTCTTCGTAGATTGCCTCCTCGCCCGGATCTGAGTCCGAGTCAGGTGTTGTGGCAGAGGGTGTCGGCACGCCCGGTGTCTCTCGGGTGAACACTTGACCCACCATCTCAATGTATACGGGCTCATCGTCTCCGGTGCTCTCAGCACTCTGGAATGGCAGAGGTGTGGCTGGCGGGGGAAGACGAGGGGGTGGAGCATCAAAAGACAGTTGGGTGCTTGGGCTCCGTTTGGGTTTCTGGGGAGGTACCTTCCTACTCAGTAGTTCACCAGATTCAGACTTCTTCATTGCTAGAGAGACAGAGGAAGGTGTGAGTAGAAGAAAAAGGCAACCACAGTCAAAACTATGAACTGAATATTATATAATATTTTAATTGCGTCATGATTTAGTTGCTTGTAAAGAAATATTCGTTCATACACATTCTACCGCTTTATCCGATCTTCCCTCGGGCCACGGGGAGTCTGTGTCTATCTCATGCATCTATGGGCATTAAGGCAGGATACACCCTGGATGGAATGCCAACCCATCACACACACACACACACATTCACACACACACATTCATACACTAGGGACAATTTTCCAAGGTGCCAATCAACCTACCGTGCATGTTTTTGGACCGGGGGGAAACCGTAGAACCCAAAGAAAAATCCCCTGAGGCACGGGGAGCACATGCAAACGCCACACACACATTGCCGAGATGGGAATCGAACCCGGACCCTTGCGGTGTGAGGCAAACGTGCTAATTTTTTTTTTTTTTTTTACCACGGCAAACAAATTTGAATGGTCCAGAGCCTATTTGTGGTCCAGAGGTGTTTGCCTTACTCGTTAAGTACAATCTGTACAGAATGACCATCCATTACATTTGTGTCAATAAGATACACAGAATAAACCACACCCTGGTGTTTACTGTGTCACACTTGGAACTTTTGCCTCAACGTAAACTAACAACTATTTGCCTAGATTTTGCATGAAATACAATCCACTAAGAACATAAACAAACAGTCGGGTCACGCACACCGCTCTCCTAGACTTACAATTCTTCTTCTCGCTATGTTTGGAGGAGTGTTGCGGTGGCGGAGGTGGAGGGGCTTCAAGGGGTGCGTGTCCCCCCCGGACCGAGTGCTCCTGCTGCGGCGTAGAGCTGAGGCGGGTGCTCGGGTGACGTTTGGGCTTCGCCGGGGGGCAGCGTCCTGCCTGAGAGGGATTCTGTGCGTCCGAGTCAGGGTCGTCGCCGTTTTCCAGACCGTCTCCTTCGCCCGTGCTGACCGCGTGGCACGACTGGGAGCGCGGCGCCATGGCGGCGGCGCAGGAATGCGGCGAGAGGTCCTGAGACGCGGGCATCGTCATGAAGCCCATGCGGAAATGGCGACGGAAGGACGCCAGGTCGCGCACCTTGCCCACCGTCGCCGAGGAGGCATCTTTACAGCTGCGGGAAAGAATCACGGCGGCAATTGGCAACCCGATATCATTGTGTAATTATGGTATTTAACGGCGTGTCACAAATACGTCTCTCGCCAACGATTCGAGCCTGTTAAAGTCATTCGCGCTATCGCTTGGCTGCGAGTTCATTCTGTACTCGGGGCCCACCTAAATGCTTTTAAATTTATCACAGTTAACTTTCATTTTGGACTCTCTGTTCTTGCACACCTTTGTGCTTCCTTCCCCTGAATAACACACACACACACACACACACACACACACACACACACACAGACACACACACAGGCGGCATGCGTAGTGTAATCTCCAGTTTACCGACAGTGTGCTAAGGACAAGCTGTGCACCCCACTCAGCGGGAAACACACCCCGCTCTCCGTTGTTCTTCTCCACTCAAGTCTTCATTTGCATCCATCCGTTCTCTCCACTACACCCACCTACCCCCCCATCCACTCATCCTCCAACCCCTTTCCTCTCTCTCTCTCACTCTCTCTTTTCCTCTCATCCTTCCCCTTCCCTCATTTCCTCTCTTTACCCACATCCTCTCATCCCTTTCCCCCCGCCCCCTTTCTATCCTTCTCGTTTCACCCTCCTGTCTTTTTATCCATCCCTCTGTCTCATCCGCAGGTCCCCCGTCCCCCCCCACGACCCATTCTCTCCATCTTTCCCTGCAGCAAAAACTCCTCACCTCAAAAAAAAACAAACAAACAAACAAAAAAACACTGCCCCCCCCCAATCTGTTACCACGGCAACTACGACCGCTGTTTGGTTGTTGTTTACCAATCTTTTTTTTTTTTTTCAAACATGTAATTCCATGTACACATAGGCCTGGCATGTAGTGTAGACACACACACACACACACACACACACAGCCAAATGTTGCCTGTCTGGCTTGTTAGGTGTGGCACAGCAGCATATTGGCAAGGCAACATGCTTTCATCAATGAGACGTGCACACAGACAGACACACACACACACACCCACTCACACACACACACACTCACACACACACACACACACACACCCAAAGGGGAACAAGCATTTTTTTTCCCTACTGGTGTGTCACTTTTTTGGATTAGTATTCACGTTTTGGCTATAGCCCTCCATTTTGAGAAAACATCATTCTTTTTTCCGTTTTCCGGTTCACTTTCGTTCCTCCCTCTATTTTTCCTGTCATCCTTTTTTTCCCCCTCCCTTGTTTTTATTTCACTCTTTGACATTAGTGAATATTTGATGCATAAGGCCCAGATGGGCACAATCTTCACACAATGATATTAGTGCATGTGTGTGTGTGTGTGTGTGTGTGTGTGTGTGTGTGTGTGTGTGTGTGGTTAGCAGGAGGGCTGCTCAGCACATGTCTCTCCATCTCACACACACACACACACACACACACACACACACACACACACACACCCAGTAGGACCTGTCAATACACAGTCAACATCAATGATCCCGCTGCGTGACAGTCCACAAACACCACCAGCACCGCAAACAATCTTATTTAGAAACACACATACACACACACACACTTCCCTTAATGACAGACACAACCCCCCCCGCACTCGCTATATAAATTTTTTATGCCACAGCATTATTTTTATTCCTTACAATCTCCTGTAACACATCAACTCAATAACCAGCGACACACCAGTGTGTAAATACGAACCGGGTCTCCTCCTGCTCTTTAAATGTGAAATTCTGCTCTTGGCACCTGATAGTAGCGCTTCACTCTCTCTCTCTCTCTCTCTGTTATATCCGTGATCTGGACTGGGTCAGACTGACTTCCCACAACAGTTAATGCTCTTCCACCAACACGGCGACTTATTTCCCAGCATGCTGCGCTTTTCGGCGCGGCTTTTCTCGCCTGGCAAAACGAATCCGTTTCATTTCAGGTCGGAGGGAAAGGAGGGGATTGGAGGGAAAAGGAGCGAGAAAAAGATGAGGCGAGGAGGTGACTCGAGAATCTCGGGGGCGATTTACTCGTGATCGAGATCATGGAAGGATGCAAGAGTATATGAATGGATG
This sequence comes from Kryptopterus vitreolus, assembly GCA_030449085.1. Classification (NCBI taxonomy): domain Eukaryota; kingdom Metazoa; phylum Chordata; class Actinopteri; order Siluriformes; family Siluridae; genus Kryptopterus; species Kryptopterus vitreolus. The sequence goes on from JACRUU010000004.1 coordinate 3,835,430, forward strand.
GAAGGATGGATGGATGGATTTAAAGGGAATGAGGAGGCTAATGAGGAAATATGGGCAGATGGATAGATAGAGTAATAGATGTAGGGCAGACCAGATGGATGGACGAAAAAAAACAAAACAGTGATGGTTGGATGGATGGATGTATGGATGGAGGGACTGTAGAAGTAAATAATATGGATAGATACATGGAATGGTGAGAGGAAAAACTGATGTATAGATGGACAGATGTGTGTAGGTATAGACAGATGGACAGGGGAGCAGATGCGTATAGAAGGAGGTGAACGAATGGATAGATGGATAAAGGGACAAATAGATGGACTGGGGAAATGGGTGGATGAATGAATGAATGAATGAATAAATGATTGGCCAATCATTCAAAAAATAAAAATAAAAGAATGGTTAGATGCCTGGGTTTGATGAATGGATGGGGGGGGGGGGGGGTTGATAAATGAATAAAGGGAAGAAGGATGTTAATGGATGGATAGATTAATAGATTAATAATAGATCAATAAACGAATAAATGGCCTGGCAGAAGGATCAAGTGATGGACATTTATGGATGGAAGATGGACGGAGGAGCAGGTGGATAAACAAACTGAAGGATCCCTCTTTCGTGAGAGGCAGAGAGAGAGAGAGAGTAAGAGAGGTGGATAGACGGAGGAATGCACAACTATTTGGTTGGATGAATGAGCAAAATGGTGGCGTTTAAATTCAGCAGCCGGACGGAGGAGGATAGAATGACTGAGTGGAGGAGGAGGAGTGGGAGGCCGAGAGAACGAGTGAGCAGCCCTGCCTGCTTCCTGTAGTGTGTGTGTGGTGTGTGGGTGGTGTGTGTGTGTGTGTGTGTGTGTGTGTGTGTGTGTGTGTGTAGAGGTTACTAGACCTATGCATTTAAGTGTCTGTGTGTGTGTGTGTGTAATTGTAGACTGGATAAGACAGAGAGTATGTGTGAGAAGACGCTGTGCTCCCAAACATGCATCAAAGAGCTCATTTAGGAGTTTAATTTGTGTGTAGAGCGCATGCGTGTGTGTGTGTGTGTGTGTGTGTGTGTGTGTGTGTGTGTGTGTGTGTGTGTGTGTGTGTGTGTGTTTTAACCAGAAGCAGCTAAAACGGTCCTGTTTTTTTTTTTTTTTTTTTGAGGTCAGAATGGGATGTGAGTTCTCTATGTGTCATGAATCCAGAACATCTCTCTCTCATCTCTCTCTCTCTCTCTCTCTCTCTCTCACACACACACACACACACACACACACACACACACACACACACACACACATGTATATATATGGTTTAGGAATGATCTAATTAATCTAGATATTGAATCTCAGAATGGCTAGTCAGATGCTAATCCATACACGGCTATTGTGCGATGCTAACTTGGTAACTAGAACCCGAGCGAAATGCTAACTGTGCTAAATGTTTCCGGGAGCCGCAAGGACACAAGGACGTCTCATTCCTCGGCCTTTTTACTGACAGGAAAAGAAACTCCTTCAAGGTAAGTATGTGAAGATGGATTGGGAAGGAGGTTGAAGTACGGGACGGTCTGAATGGAAAAAATGCTAACTAGCTAACTAGGACTATTTCTTGCATATTAAACAAATATTAGCCCCTTTTTTGTTTTTAAATATACGATTCATTCCTGAAGGGAAACAACAAAATGAAATACAACCGAAACTCACTAGCAAAAGCTAACAAAAGTATTTAAATCCCTCATCATTTGACCTCCACGACAACCTTCAACATTTGTTTTACAAATCAGCGACTGCTAATAACCTTCTCCCGTCTAAATCCTGCTCGGGGGAAATATGACAAGCCTGATGCTCCCTTTTGTTAAGAACGAAAAATCGTAACGAAGGATCCTGTTTATGGCTTTGTGTAAAATGTTGTGTGTGTGTGTGTGTGTGTGTGGGAAGGCAAGAGTGTATTTGTGGTCTACTGGGACACCAGAGGGCCAGATTGTCCCTGGAATATAGGCCATACTCCTACACTATCTGTCCTGAGCAGTATTCAGGATACGATTTGGAAGGGGGGGGGGAATAAAGTACGATAATTGCTCTCCGTCTTCTACATCCGCTTTCGATTTTCACCTCTTCTTGCCCTCCTGATCCCGGTGCCTCCAGTCCAGCCGACTCTTGCGGTACAGCAGGTTCATGTCGCCACGCAGAGGCGCCTCCTCGCAGCCAATCACAGCGCAGTGCAACCGCTGGCCCCGCCTTTCTATGTCACGCAGGAAATGCTCCACCGCCACATCCTGGGCAGAGCCAGAGTTCATGGTATAGAAGGCCGATAGGAGGCGGTGGGGAGGGGCGAGCGGAGGGCGGTGGGTCTGCGTGCCTCTTGCCCCACCTCAGTTACCTGTTAGGAAGACAAAATGGTAGATTAGTGCCGTTTTATTTCACATTTATGCAACAGATCGGAGGCTTTCCATTCTGACTTCAGCTTCTCCATTCTGATTGGGCGAATTTGGCCCGGGTGCCGAGGACACGCCTCTATTCCTTTTCCAAAGACGTCCTGGAATGACCACGGAGAGTGTCCCTCGTCACTACAATGGGGTGCTTGGGCCCACACAGACCACAGGGTATAAGCGCCCCCTGCTGGCCCTCACTAACACCTCTACCAGCAGTTTTCCCTCAAAAGCTCATCCCGAACGTACTAACCGGGGCTCAACCCTTAGCTTAGCTTCAGTGGGCAACCAGTTTTTGTGGCTACAGGGTGATATGGCTACTTTTATTAAAATAAAAGTAAATAAAAGATTAAAATGTTTAGATACATCCTGAGCAGAAATAATTCTTTAAATTCCACAAACAAACCGATGATTAGTGAATAACCGTGACTCTCACGGGAAGTCAACACATCATGCGATTAGTCATCCGTTAAATCCCTGTGATCCTGACGTGTGTATGGAATCGGATTCCGAGCTTCGTTTTTTCCGATTTTATACTATAACTATACTATATATACTATATAGACTTATGAAAATGAGACGGGGGGAGGGGTGTTCGAGACCCTGTATCGCTGACACTCTTGGGTCCTAGAGCGGGGCTCTTAACCCTCTGTGCTCCAGGGGGCGCTGTATGAGGGTAGTGGTGGCGCAGTGGTTAAAGTGTTGGCCTACGGACCGGAAGATCGCAAGTTCAAATCCCAGCACCACCAAGCTGCCACTAGTAGCCCTTGAGCAAGGCCCTTAACCCTCAATTGCTCAGTTGTAAGTCGCTCTGGATAAGGGTGTCTGCCAAATACCACAAATGTAAAAAACAAGCATGGATATGCGACGAAAGAATTTCTCTGTGCTGTAATGTATATGTGGCAAATAAACTCTATTCTGTTCATATGCAAAAGAACAAAACGACAGCGTTTGGACTTCGATGCGATTAGAGACTCTAGTGCACTTTGTGCCGTGTTCCTGCACCTCATCGTCCCGAAGCACCTCCCGGAAAGGGGAGGGCGCGCGGAGGACGCGCTCGAAAAGGTCATCGAGCGTCGCGCTGGAATATCACACGGCGTCGTCTTTTTTGAAACTTTTATCCCTGAGCGCCGAGGACGTGTAGGTAGTGTCGCTGAATGGAGCCAAAGCGTGAGTCACCGAGCGTTCTCCGGCGAGGTGCTGAACAGTAGGGCCACATCCGCCCACGCCGAAAAAGCCAAACAGCTTCAAGCACCAGCAGTAACCTTAAACTTGGTGAGAGACCAAAACAAAGCGCACCAAGCTGTACCATATGCACGCAACGGAGGACATTCTGTTTCTTATAGCTGTCCATATCGTCCGTACAGTGCTATCTGCTTCAGTATGGGGTTCTACGCAAAATTCCTAATTCCTTTCGCATTGAAGGATATGGAGATTTCTGAGCCCATTGTTATAGAGTTCCCATCTCCATCATTAGCTGCTGCACCAGACCCCATATTCATTATTCCGCACCGGCATCATTTTCATCATTAACGCATCATACTTCAGGCATCGCTGCACTATATTTACATCACACTCGGTGGCAGCGGGTCTCGGGTGACACTGAGCACTAGATTTCTACCTTAAGTGATAACTTACTCGTTCAATCTACCCATCCCGATTCCAACTGTCGATTCATATCTATCATCACTGTGCTACATTTTTAGCATATTGAGCATATCTCTAACTCTATCTCTGTATCTCTATCACTATTATAATATGTCATTATAATCTCCATCAGTGTTATACTATATCATCATCATCATCATCATCATCATCATCTCCATCACTATTATACTATATCATCATCATCTCCATCATTGTTATACTATATCATCATCATCATCTCTCATCCTAGGGGGGGGGGGGGGGTTATCTATACATCATCATCATCATGATCACTCATCATACTCATCATCATCATCATCATCATCTCATATCATCATCATCTCCATCATTGTTATACTATATCATCATCATCATCTCCATCACTATTATACTATATCATCATCATCTCCATCACTGTCCATCATCTATACATCATTATCACTATATCATCATCATCATCTCATCATCATCACTATTATACTATATCATCATCATCTCCATCACTGTTATACTATATCATCATCATCTCCATCACTGTTATACTATATCATCATCATCATCATCTCCATCACTATTATACTATATCATCATCATCTCCATCACTGTTATACTATATCATCATCATCATCATCATCATCTCCATCACTATTATACTATATATTTGTCATCTCCATCACTGTTAAGTATAACAGTGATGGAGATGATGATGATGATGATATAGTATAACAGTGATGGAGATGATGGTATAGTATAATAGTGATGGAGATGACGATGATGATATAGTAATATCATCATCATCATCATCATCATCATCATCTCCATCACTATTATACTATATCAGCATCATCATCATCATCATCTATATCATCATCATATCATATATACAATACTATCATCATCATCATCTCCATCAATATTATACTATATCATCATCATCTCCATCGATTATCTCATCACTATCACCATATACTCATATCATCACCATCATCATCACTATTGTAAATATATCATCATCATCTCCATCACTATTATAATATGTCATCATCATCATCTCCATCACTATTCATCATCTATTATACATCATCATCATCATCAATATTATATTATCACTCATCTATCAATATTATCTATATCATCATCCATCATCAATATTATACTATATCATCATCATCTCCGTCACTATTATACTATATCATCACCATCATCATCACTATTGTACTATATCATCATCTCCATCACTATTATACTATATCATCATCATCATCATCATCACTATTATATATCATCATCCTCTCCATCAATATTATACTATATCATCATCATCATCTCATCAACATATTATACTATATCATCATCTCCATCACTATTATACATCATCATCATCATCATCATCTCATCAATATCATCTATATCATTATCATCATCATCATCATATCATCATCACATTATCATCATCATCATCATCATCATCATCATCACATCATCATCTCCATCAATATACTATACATATATCATCTATCATCATCGTCGTCATCATCATCACTATTATACTATATCATCACCATCATCATCACTATTGTAATATATCATCATCATCTCCATCACTATTATAATATGTCATCATCATCATCTCCATCACTATTATACTATATCATCATCTCCATCACTATTATACTATATCATCACCATCATCATCACTATTATCCTATATCATCATCATCATCATCATCATCACTATTATAATATGTCATCATCATCATTCCATCATCATAATCATCATCATCATCATCATCATCACTATTATACTATATCATCGTCGTCATCATCATCTCCATCACTATTATACTATATCATCACCATCATCATCACTATTGTACTATATCATCATCTCCATCACCACTATTATACTATATCATCATCTCCATCACTATTATACTATATCATCATCATCATCATCATCACTATTATAATATATCATCATCATCATCATCATCATCACTATTATACTATATCATCGTCGTTATCATCATCTCCATCACTGTTACACTATATCATCATCATCTCCATCACTATTATACTATATCATCATCATCATCATCATCTCCATCACTATTATATTATATCTATCGTCGTCATCATCATCTCCATCACTATTATACTATATCGTCATCATCATAATCATCATCATGATCACTATTATACTATATCATCATTATCATCTCCATCACTATTTGTTTTACATCTTCATGACAGTTCCTCTATCTCCAAATCCTTTCCATCCATCTATAATGAATTAATATTGTACTTTACACTCATCTCCACCATTACAGCTCTACATCTCCATCACTACTAAATGATATCCAAAGATCTGTCACTTCTGCTCTACATCCCCATTTCTCTATATTTCCATCTACATCGTTACTGCTCTACATCTCCATCACTACCACTTTATATCCGTCTCCCTTTTTTTTTTTGCGAGATCTCCTAATGTCTGCCGTTACTGCTCCACATCCCTGTCACTATTGCTCTATGTCTATATTTCCATCACAGCTGTACCACAGCCTCGTAATTTCTGCTCTACATCTCCAATCCTATTGCTCTCTGTCTCAGCTGCTCTACGCCTTCATCACTACTTCTCTACACCCTCATTTCTAGTGCACTACAATTACCACTGCATTATATCATCATCATCATCATCATCATCATCTCCATCATTCCACATTTGCGTCTCTATCCACATCTCTGCCACTACCTCTGCACATCTCAATCACTATAGCACTATATTCTCATCTGTGTTTTATCACCGCTCTACATCTCCATAATTGCCTTACATCTCCGTCTCTATCACAGAGATGCTAATGTTTACCTTCTATCTCTGCCCTTTACTCTCTTATTATTCATGCACTCGCTTCCTGACTCGCGTTGAAAAAGAAGCCCCGAACGAGCAGAGGTTGGCCGTAGGTTTCCCCGGGATGCCCTTGGTGTTCCTGTCGGAAACTCTACTTTCCTAATGCGGCCCGTCAGTTTGCGCTCACGCAGAGAGAAAAAGAGAGAGAGAGCCTTGTTGTGAGGCAGATATGCTACAGAGTGCGAAGAGTTTGAGCACTAACTAGTGAAAGCACGAGCACTGATTGGCTGAGAAGGACACTGCTGTCAGCTGCTGTGCTATTCTGGAAGGAGGGGGTGGTGGGTGTGTGGTTGGTGGTGGCGGTGTTGGTGGTGTAAGACCAGAGAGTTGCTGATTGTGTGTGAAAACGTGTGCATATATAAACTCTGACGGAGATATGTATAGCCTGCATTTCGTTTTTCTTTTTTTTTTTGCGTCCAGCAGTAGGGAGGGAATAGAAGAAAACAAGGAGGGAAATAAATAAATAAATAAATATTTACATAATAGCTCAGGAAAATGGCTTCTGCAAGTCAACGGAGTGAAAACTGGGTCAGATCAGAGTTGCGAGCAGGACGGGAAGCGGTACTGTACAACATACTGTACTAAATACACAAACCTCTACCCAATACTAAAGGCTCTGCGTTTTACAGCAGGTAATTCCGCTACAGGATCGTACTTGGAAATAGGATATTGACGCAAATTATACATATATATATATATATATATATATACATATTTTTTTATATAAACCCATTCTGTGATGCTTTTATTTTTTTTTCCTTGCACCATTAAATTCAAAACGTTGCATTAGGGATGTAACTGAGGCGGATGCGAGTCGCATCTCAATGCGTAGCCAATGATATGATATACATACGATACATTGAAGATGCGTATGAAGATGCGCCTCCTGATGCAGCGCCCCGTGATGTCATTGAGATTGAACTCAACATGGCACAATGCAGTAAAAACAATATGATGCAATTCAGATTTGATTTGCTTTTATTTTTGAAGGTTCACGTCAATCTAAATATAAAATATTGGCCATATATATATATATATATATATATATATATATATATATATATATATAAACAAACATGGAGATACAGTGATATTCTTAACCTGGAGACGAACTGCCATAAGGTTCTACCAAAAACTTTACCAAACATCTAATACTCTAAACAGTGATCCATTACCAAGCACAGTTCTTGTGAACATATAGAGCTATAGTACTCTACTAAAAACAAGAACATGGAGATCCACTGTTACTCTAGACATAGGGATCTAGTGCTGATACAACACCACGAAAAAAACAACAACAACAAAAAACCCAGTGATCCATTAATTTTACCAAACACAGAGATCTTGATCTCTTGTGCATGAAGATTCACTATTATGTTGGACATAGAGAGCTACAACTCTACGTGGTGATCCACTACGCATAAAGATCTATTGCTAATAAAAAACAAAACAAAACAATGATCCATTACTTAACCAAACACGGAGATCCAATGCTTTCTTGGGCATGAATATCTACTATCATTCGAGACATAGAGATCTAGTACTGTGATCCATTACACTACCAAACATGGAGATGTTTTTGGGAGTCTACAAAAAGCTCTAAATGCAATGCTAAATGCCAATGCTCTAAATTCTAAATGCAAGCTCTAAAACAATGATCCATTACTTTACCAAACATGGAGATCCAGTGCTCTTTCAGACACTATTATGCTATTAATACTCAAACAAACAACAGTGATCCATTACCAAACATTGGATCCGGTGCTTGTGGACATGGAGATCCATGTTTACTGTTACACAAGACATATAGATGTAGTGCTAATACAAATAAAAAGTGATCCATTACTTTACCAAACACAGAGATCCAGTGCTCTATTATGCATGAAAATTAATTCTTATGCTGGACATAGAGGTCTACAACTCTATTTTTAAAAAAGTGATCAATTTCTCTACCAAACATGGAGATCCACTGACACAGAGATCTACAGCTAATGCAAAAAACTGTGATCCATTACTCAATCAAACACAGAGATCCACTCCTCTCCTGAACAGGGAGATCCACTATTTTGCTGGACATAGAGCTCTGTGACTCTAACAGTGATCATTTTCTATACCAAACATGGCGATCCACTGACACTGAGATCTAGTGCTTATACATAAAACAGTGATCCATTACTGAGCCAAACACAGAGATCCAGTCCTCTCTTAGGCACGAAGATCCGCGATTATTCTTGACATGGAGATCTAGTGCAGTGATCCATTACTCAACCAAACATGGAGATGCAGTGACATAGCGGCCTCAAAAATGGAGATCCATGTCCACTGTTACGCTAGACATAGAAATCTAGAGCTAATACAAAAAAAAGAATGATCCATTACTTTGCCAAACACAGAGATCCAGTGCTGTTATGCATGAAGATTCATTCTTATGCTGGAACATCATCATCAAAACAATGATCAATTTCTCTACCAAACATGGAGATTTACTGACATAGAGATCTAGAGCTAATACAAAAAAAAACAGTGATCCATTACTCAACCAAACACAGAGATCCAGTCCTCTCCTGAACAGGAAGATCCACAATTTTGCTGGACATAGAGCTCTACAACTCTAACAGTGCTCAATTTCTATACCAAACATGGAGACCCACTGACACAGAGATCTACAGCTAATGCAAAAAACTGTGATCCATTACTCAATCAAACACAGAGATCCACTCCTCTCCTGAACAGGGAGATCCACTATTTTGCTGGACATAGAGCTCTGTGACTCTAACAGTGATCATTTTCTATACCAAACATGGCGATCCACTGACACTGAGATCTAGTGCTTATACATAAAACAGTGATCCATTACTGAGCCAAACACAGAGATCCAGTCCTCTCTTAGGCACGAAGATCCGCGATTATTCTTGACATGGAGATCTAGTGCAGTGATCCATTACTCAACCAAACATGGAGATGCAGTGACATAGCGGCCTCAAAAATGGAGATCCATGTCCACTGTTACGCTAGACATAGAAATCTCGAGCTAATACAAAAAAAAAGAATGATCCATTACTTTGCCAAACACAGAGATCCAGTGCTGTTATGCATGAAGATTCATTCTTATGCTGGAACATCATCATCAAAACAATGATCAATTTCTCTACCAAACATGGAGATTTACTGACATAGAGATCTAGAGCTAATACAAAAAAAAACAGTGATCCATTACTCAACCAAACACAGAGATCCAGTCCTCTCCTGAACAGGAAGATCCACAATTTTGCTGGACATAGAGCTCTACAACTCTAACAGTGCTCAATTTCTATACCAAACATGGTGATCCACTGACATTGAGATCTAGCGATCCATTACTGAGCCAAACACAGATATCCAGTCCTCTCCTGAACAGGAAGATCCACTATTTTGCTGGACATAAAGCTCTACGACTCTAACAGTGCTCAGTTTCTATACTAAACATGGTGATCCACTGACATTGAGATCTAGCGATCCATTACTGAGCCAAACACAGAGATCCAGTCCTCTCTTAGGCACGAAGATCCGCGATTATTCTTGACATGGAGATCTAGTGCAGTGATCCATTGCTCTACCGAACACGGAGATGCAGTGACATGAGACATGCTCTATTAATTTACCAAACTTGGACATCCACTAGACATGGAGATCTACTACTCTACCAACAGTAGAGATCCACTGGACCCAACACGGGGATCTACTCAACCCAACAAATAGATTCGCTACTCTAATGAACACCGCTAAACTCCAAATCACAGGAAGATCTATTGCTCTAGCAAACTGAGTAAACTTCAGTGGCGGACAAATAACCGAAATCCATTTCCTTTTTTTCTTTGGTTTGGCGGTCGACGTTGAAGACAAACCGCTCTCCGTCACCACTCGCACCGTCTCTCGACTCCTTTCTCAGCGCATCGCTGCCGCGTTCAGCCACACTGGATTCATCTACTATTCTTCCTTGGAGCAGACAGCTCAGCAATTACAGTTACGCCGAGCGCAATTATAGAGGCAGGGCAGACACCAACACACACACGCTCGGATACACACAGCACTCGCGGTTCGGCGTGTGAATGGTGCAGGCTAAATCCGTACAAAAACGCGCACGGTGTTACAGACATGTTCACTTTTATTTTTCTCTCCTTTTTTCCGTCCGCGCACATGCGCACCCACACACGCTTCATGTATGCAGATGAATGCATTGCCCACTCGCACTATTTCGATCGAAACGCATCCCTGGGCCTTTCAGACTTCATACACCGGTCCAGCACTTGCACATGCTGAGATTATGGAGGGGAACCGAGAGGTAAGGATTTATATACAAACAATTTAATAGCAGTACAAACGCCCCGAAATGTCTCCGGATCTTTTTCATTCATTCATCTTCTACCGCTTTATCCGATCTTCCCTCGGGTCACGGGGAGTCTGTGCCTATCTCAGGCGTCTATGGGCATTAAGGCAGGATGGATGGAATGCCAACCCATTGCAGGACACACACACACACACACACACACAATCACACACACATTCATACACTAAAGACAATTTTCCAAGGTGCCAATCAGCCTACCGTGCATGTTTTTGGACCGGGGGAGGAAACCGGAGAACCCGGAGAAAAACCCCCTGCGGCACGGGGAGAACATGAAAACTCCACACACACATGACCGAGACGGGAATCGAACCCGGACCCTGGCGGTGTGAGGCGAATGTGCTAACCACTAAACCACCGTTCCCCTCGGACCTTTTTCGTTTCTGCATAGTAAGCTACTCGGGTGCTTGAAGCAATGCTCATTTCCAATACATAATCCGTCATAACGATCCGCTATTGTGTACCGGACCTATGTGATTCCACTGTACGCAACTGGACGGGATCACGGTGTTACTAGGTGTGAAATATCATGAACCTCAGACACACTCACGTAAACACACTTCGATTAAGTTCAGATGGTATGTAAGTCCTCCCGCGGGTACACCAGGTATACGAGGACAAGGAGAGCGCGCGAGATTCCCGGCGAATCGAATTATGTGCGAGTCCTCGCCAACCGCGGCCGTCTCTAGCAGAACGGGGGTTCCGAGTAGAGCCATTACACAGATATAATTATCCACTATTACACGGTACAAATGAGAAATTACCGCTAATTGCAATGGATCTAATATGCGTAGCACACGGTACTTGGTCCTGAAAAGGTGGCATTCTTCTTCATAAACGCAAAATGAATGGTTGTACCTGGAGACCTGCTGATCAGATCCGCCTCGACAGTATCATATAGCTTTATTATTTATTAGTATTTATTATTTATTATATGGGGCACAGTGGTTTAGTGGTTTAACACGTTCGCCTCACACCGCCAGGGTCGGGGTTCGATTCCCGTCTCGACCATGTGTGTGTGAAGTTTGTGCATGCTCTCCCCATGCCTCAGGGGTTTTTTCTCCGGGTTCTCCGGTTTCCTCCCTGGTCCAAAAACATGCACGGTAGGCTGATTGACACCTTGGAAAATTGTCCCTAGTGTATGAATGTGTGTGTGTGTGTGTGTGCCCTGTGATGGGTTGGCATTCCATCCAGGGTGTATCCTGCCTTAATACCCATAGACTTCCTATGGGTATTAGGAAGATCGGACAAAGCGGTAGAAGATGAATGAATGAATTATATATTATTATTTATTAGGGCAAATTTCACCCCGCATGACCGGCGCTTGTTTTCGTTACAGAATAGCTGGTGCGTCATATTCGGCGTTTGTTATATAAGACAGGATGTCGTTTTAGTAAATAAAAATCTAGGATGTCACAGTAAATAAGATTGTTACGCAGAGCTTGGTACGGAATATGGACCCCGTGTAGAAGACCTCGTGACTCTTGCGCAATAATCGGAAAAGAAGGAAAAGGAAAAAAGGAGACGCCGCGCCTCTATCTTTGCATGAGAGGCAAATCGGCAAGCGAGCACAGGAAGATGTCAAAAAGCGTCTCCGGCAAAAGCCTGACCTCGCTCCCGTCACGCACAAAAGCCTTCCTTCAGGCGCGTATAATGCCTTTAAGGCGCTACAGGTGTCTGGAATGTGGTGTTCAGGTAGATTATTCGTCGTCGTCGACAAACAAATATCCCAGATCGCTTACCAATACGTAGAACCACACGCTAAGAGCCCGAACAAGCCACGTAAGCAACCCCCGAGGACCAAAGTGACCACCCGATCCTTACCACTAGGTGGAGTCCTTTTGATTTGCTGAGGATGATTCCCCAAATGTAACTATACGGATGAATTTATAATGTGACCCGTTGATAAACGAGTGGAGAAATCATCACTTTTTTTTTGAGTTCTCACTGGAGCGTGACGTGGTTTGTGCAGGTGCGATGGATCGCGTACAAACCAACAGGGCGTCGGAATGTTTATATCTCGTCCCATCGCATTCACATTCATTCTATCTGGATGGAGACGGTTTTTTTTTACGCTTTTTTTCAAACGAAGACAAGATGGAATGAAAACAAATGGAATAGGCTGTAAGGAGTAGAAAGTACAGATAATCAATTGCGTGAAAATGTACGTAAAAGAAAAGTGGGGCGAAAAAATTATTACATTTACAGTATTTAGCAGACGGCCTTATCCAGGGCAACGTACAAATAGTGCTTTAGGTCAAATAATTACTCCATAATTAGTTCGGTAAGGTAACGAGGTATTTGCACTTCGTTACTGGACACCTGTGGTGGTTGGACGTTGGATCTGAAGGGTGTGTTTGGGAATGAGATCTGGATACTTGGTACAAAATGAAAATTTCCATTCCTCTTATCGATCCCTGAGGGCATTTTTTTCCCCACCTGGAAAAAACCTTTGCAGGACCTTCCTCTCATCCAATCTGCCAGGACCTTCCTCTCATCCAATCTGCCAGGACCTTCCTCTCATCTAATCTGCCAGGACCTTCCTCTCATCCAATCTGCCAGGACCTTCCCTTCCTCTCACCTTCCTCTCCAATCTGCCAGGACCTTCCTCTCATCCAATCTGCCAGGACCTTCCTCAAATACAATCTTCCAGGACCTTCCTCGCATCCAATCTGCCAGGACCTTCCTCTCATCCAATCTGCCAGGACTTTCCTCTCACCCAATCTGCCAGGACCTTCCTCTCATCTAATCTGCCAGGACCTTATGTGCTAATCTAAACATCTAAACAAGATGGGCCGCGGGAAGCCCTCAATAGTGTGGCTACAATTTGTTAAAACCGAAGCTAAGTGTTATTATTATTGTTAATAATATAAGTGTTATTAACTGTTATTATAGGCGCGCACACACACACACACACACACACACTTTTCCTCATTCAATTGAATTGTTCATTCAGAGGATTTTATGAGCAAGTTGGAATATGGATTTCTGATCATTTTGTTTATCCAGATATGTGTGTGTGTGTTTGTGTGTGTGTGTTTGTGTGTGTGTGTGTGTGTGTGTGTGTGTGTGTGTGTGAGAGAGAGAGAGAGATCCCTCCCTGTCATGTGCTTTCACACTGCACCTAGCTGTCGTCGTGGTGACTGGGCTACTGTCAGTCTGGAGTGGGAAAGCGGTATCGAGCGGAGAGACGGCATGCGGAGAGAGAGAGATAGAGAGAGAGGGGAAGTGAAAGAGAGAAAGATAGAGCGAGAGTGTAAAAGACACAGGGAGTGAGAGAGTGAGAGAGAGAGAGAGAGAGAGAGAGAGGAGACAGAGTAGAAGAGATTGAGTCAGTGGGATCGAGACAGCTTTTAAAAAACGAAAAAACAACATTAGCGACAGGAGAGATAGATTGCACAGAGAGAGAGAGAGAGAGAGAGAGAGGGCGGGAGTTGGGGATGAGAAATCTGTGTTAAGGGATGCACACTGAGAAGGCGGCAACGACAGAGGTCTGAAGGAGACTTGATAACAAGAGGCAGAGAGAGGGGAAAACAAAAACAAGGAGAGAGATAAAGATGGAGAGAGACAGAAAGTGAGAGAGAAAAAGGGAGGGAAGAGGGAGGGATGGATGTGTGTGTAGGAATGGCGGTGTGATGTGAAAACGAGTCTCTCACCCCAGCCACCGTGTGTGGTCTCCTAGCAACACTGTCTGCCTCCTGCTTTCCCCTCACATCTCTCTCTCTCTCTCTCTCTCTCTCTTTCTCCCTCTGTCTCTCTCTCTCTCTCCAGCTCAATCACCTTTTTGGGTTTCTCTCTTTCTCTGTCACTATATCCATCTCTCTCCCTCTGTCTCCCTGTCTCCATCTCTCTCTCTTCTTCTTCTTTCTCTTTCTCTACCTCAGTCACTCTCTCTCTCCATCTCTCTCTCTCTCTTTTGCAAAAGCTGAACTGAAGGTTTTCAGTCACTGACTGTGTGTGTGTGTGTGTGTGTGTGTGTGTGTGTGTGTGTGTGTCTAAACACTTTTGTTCATACTTTAGCCCACTCACTGGCACTCAACAGACGTCAGTGCTGACTTTAAAACACACACACACACACACACACACACACACACACACACACACACACGCACGCACTCATATACATAAACCCACACAAGCTTCATCATCATGCAATAGAGAAAAGCAAATAATGACACCCACACAAAAACACACACCACACACACACACACACACACACACACACACACACACACACACACACACACACACACACACACACACACACACAAACACACACACACACACATATGCGGATTTGCTGCAAGTTTTCCTTTTCCTGTGAGGGCACCCAGCAAAGTGTGTGTGCTGCATTTTGCACACACACACACACACACACACACGCACACACACACGACACACGCACGCACGCACGCACGCACGCGGGGGGAAGGGAGGAGAAACACGCAACGCACGCACGCACGCACACACACACACACACACACACACACACACACACACCTATGCTTGTACAGCATGTACACATGTCTTTGTCACTTAGTAGCCACTTTAAATGTTCAATCTGATCTGGGCATTCCTCCTAGGCCCCGCCCCCTTGTAGTTCACTATAGGCCCAACAGTTTGTGGACACCTCACATCCACACTGACACGCCCTGGTCGAATATCTCCTTCGAACCGTTATTTGCTGTTCGAACAACCTCCACTCTTCTGGGAAAGCTTTAGGGGCGTGGCTTTGGGGGATGATTTGGGGGATTAGTGATCCTCAAGGGTCGTTGGAGACATCGAGCTGGGAGTGCTGGCACGCGGACAAACATTCCAGTACATCCCAAAGGTGTTCAAGTAGAGCCAAGGGCAGGAGTTCTTCCAGTCCGACCTTTACACAGCACGCCGTCACACACACACGTGTTACAGTGAAGGAAACTGTAACGCCTCAGGACACACATGTAATACTATAAAGTGTGTACTTCCACACACACACACACACACATTTATTTGTTATGTTATTGGCGTGTGATTAACGCAGTGTGATTAACGCATTACTATGTGAGTGATCGGCTCCTTCACCCTGCGTTGTGTTGGCGAATGAACGAAACCCGAACAACAAAAACAACAACAACAACAAACGAATAAATTACACCTACTAGCTGCGCATTCACTACAGGTACGAGCTCCTCACTATATTAGCGTATGTAGTACCGCATGGAACCGTACGCAAGCGCATCACATTCCCAAATCCGTATTACGGAAGTTTCTTTTGGGAATGTATCCGTATAACTTAAACGTGTATCACCAGTTTATACGGAAAAAGCAACCGTAACAGAATTCTTAAAGGGGCCACGTCCCATATTTTACACTTACAACCACCACTACAATGAATTAATTACCAAGAAATGAAAAAAAGAAGTCGCCCGGTGCCTTGCTCACTGAGCTACACCCATTGGAATTTCTGCGATTTGAAAAAGTTCGTAAAGTACGTCATTTCTGGCATTTTTGCGATGAAAAAAAAATGATGCAATGCGAATGTCACAACAGCTCAGTGGCTTAAGGTGCTGGGTTTGAGCCCCAGTACCGCCGAGCTTGGTTCCTTCACCCTCTCCGTGCTCCAGGGGGCGCCGTATCATGGCCGATACGCTCATCGCTTCCGAAGCAACGAGCTACACCCAACACTTTATTCGTAGAACATCTTTGGATGCAGGAGCATGAAAGTGTCCCAGCGCCGTCCCAGTGACCCCGTACACAACAAAGATCTGCTTTACATGGGTCGGCCTGGAAGATCTGCCGCTCCGACCTCAATGTTATTGACCTCCTTTGGGATCACCTCACCTCAGCATCACTATCTCCTCCAACAACATCCAGGTTAACGTAGCGGCAAAAACCGGACCTTCGAGAATCCAAGCGCGAGAATCGTTATCGCCGGTTGTCCCCGCCCACTTTGTTCATATTATTATTATTATTATTGTTTATTTTTAGCCGCCGTTTTGGCGGCGTTCCAGAATTCCCTCTGAAGGGGTTTCCCAGCCGCATATAGGTCACTCTCGGCGTGTACAGTTACACCGCCTGTAGCCTGACCCTCGCCATTTATGGGTGGGGTAGAGGGGGGCTAAAATAGTCCACCAGGCTACAGTCCGACATTGTACACCTATAAAGTGATACATTTCTTTGGATTATATAAAAGTGCTATGTGCCTTTTTGTTTGTTTATTTATTTGTTTGTTTGTTTGTGTGTTTGTTCCATCTTAAATATTTCTCGGCAAATGCACACTTGCGTCAAGCTGCTTATCCTGGATCCCGGCATGACAGCTGCACTGTAATGAAGAACGAAGCCCCCCACACACACACACACACACACACACACACACACACACACACACACACAGCACGTCTGACATTGGCCTCATAACGTACCGGTACGTGCGTCGTCTCCCTGAGGTACGGATATCTGCGTAAGGCTGCGGTATTTGTCAGGGAACATGTGTGTGTGTGTGTGTGTGTGTGTGTGTGTGTGTGTGAGCCTGATAGTGATGTGTGTGTGTGTGTGTGTGTGTAGTGTGTGTGTGTGTGTGTATGTGTGTGTGTGTGTGTGTGTGTGTGTGTATAGAAAGGAGAAGGGGGGTGGGTGGGTTTACTGCAGATCTCGGCCTCCTCCTCTGCCATGCTAATAGAAATGCTACGGACTGTGGGCGCTGAGAAAAAAAAAACCATCCGGCGGAAGAGAGGAGGGAGGAAATGAAAAATACAGAAAAGAGTTAAAAAAAAATGAGTGTGTGTGTGTGTGTGTAGGCGTGTGTGGGTGTCCGCGGCGTGCTCGCGGTCCTCATTGAGAGTGAACGGATGCGTCTAGTGCTTTTCAAAGTATCACGCGGTAAGATGTATGAAATAGAGAGGGGGGGGGGGAGGGGGGGGGGGGGGGGGGGGACGTGCAACACGGACAATACAGCCCTACACAGGGATTGTGTGTGTGTGTGTGTGTGTGTGTGTATGAATAGCAAGATTTCCAGTGTCAGGACTTATTTTGTGTCGACTTTTAAAGCGGAGATTTCAAAAGGACGCCACCTGCCTGAGCGAGAGTGAAGAAAGACCCGAACCTATCCGAGGATGCACAAATATCTCCATGATGCTTCCATGGGGGTTCTTGCGTCATGACAGCGCATGGGAAAAAACGAATGCGGAAGCGCATTACCGACATAACGCTCAGGTGTCTGTAAAAGGTGTCCGTATTTATATTTGCGCCATTTGGCCGACGCCCTTATCCAGAGCGACTTAACGACCAGGATCAGGAGCCCACGACCCCACAGTAAACGCAACACTGGAAGACAATTAAAATGAAATAACACTTAATATAACGTTTTTTTGCCTTTATGCTATGTATAAACTAAACTATTATTTATTGCCTTTTATTCCATTTTTAGTCCTTCTTGTATTTATGAATAAATGATTTTACTCGTCCCTTTACTGAATAATAATAATTTCATGAAATATGAGTAAAGGCAAAAAATAAAAAGGCAAGAAAAATATTTATTATACTTGGTTAATGTGATTTCTGCTCCTGAACCCTCAGGGGTGTATCCTGGGCGCTGGCGGTGTTTCGCAGATTGGCGGTTGTAACGCATATTAAGAGTGACAAATTATTGTAACACGCTTTATTTGGGCGTTACAAGCTCGCCGTATACTTCCAATTTAGTTTTAGCGAAACCAAAACACGTGGGTTAAGGGCCTTGCTCAGGGGCCCGCTAGTGAGGCCATATAGTGGATTTGCCTTTGTTTTGACCCTAGCTGTGGATCTGGACCATCGTTGTGGGTTAATAAAGATAGGCCGCTGAGAAGGGTTGGGTATCATTCAGACATTCCGCTTCTCGATTCCGATCCTGATGACGCCTCGCCTGCAACGTATTCGTTTATTACAACAATAACACCTCGATTTTAACACATTGTAGACACACTTTTTAAGTGCTTCCTGTTAGAAACGGGGCGCAAAAACAAAAGAGTTTTAATAAGAGGAATAATCCGAGTCAACCAGAAGGCTGGAACACGGTCCCCGAATCGGAAGTGCGCATCCCCAAACTGGACCGGAGGACCCTAACTGGTCAATCTTGTAAACTAATGTTAAGATTTCCATATAAGGTCCTGGCAGTTTGCCAGGTGAAAAAAAAAACCTAACCCGGGAATCGAAAAGAGGAATCGAAATTTTCATTTTGTAAAAAGTATCAGATTCTAAGCTTGAAGTATCCGATTCCAGATCCCTTCAGAATACTGATGCGTTTCATCGTTTCCAAAGCGGGTGGTAAAACATTGTATTAGGACCCCAGATATCTGGCCACTTTAGAGCCCTTAAGCGATTTTATTAATAAAAAAAAAAGAAACCAGAGACAAGGGGGCACGGTGGTTTAGTGGTTAGCACGTTCGCCTCACACCGCCAGGGTCCGGGTTCAATTCCCATCTCGGCCATGTGTGTGTGGAGTTTGTGCATGTTCTCCCCGTGCCTCAGGGGGTTTTTCTCCGGGTTCTCCGGTTTCCCCCCGGTCCAAAAAAACATGCACGGTAGGTTGATTGGCACCTTGGAAAATTGTCCCTAGTGTATGAATGTGTGCGTGAATGTGTGTGTGTGTCCTGCGATGGGTTGGCATTCCATCCAGGGTGTATCCTGCCTTAATGCCCATAGACGCCTGAGATAGACACAGGCTCCCCGTGACCCGAGGGAAGATCGGATAAAGCGGTAGAATATGAATGAATGAATGAAACCAGAGACACTAAATATGGAAAAAAATCGTATTAGTGATTGTCCTCGAGTCCTGTGTTTTTCTGTGACTCACTTCGTCTCCAGACTCTTTTGTGTACTTATGAAATAAATACTAGAATTATATAAATATACAAATAGCAATTCTGGGGCAGCCTGATCAAAATGCCTTTACGACGGTGTTCTATTCTATTCTGATTAAACTGTAGTTCTATTCTATTCTATTAATTCTATTCTATTCTAATAAAGTTTAGGATTATATTTCATTCTGTTTTTGCTTATTATGATCACATTTTGTATCCTTCTATTCGAGTCTGATAAAACTAAATATATATATATATATATATATATATATATATATATATATATATATATATATATACCTAAAATAAATACCTATATAAAATACCTAAAATATATACAAATAATATAAATTGAAGTATTTCTTTATTTTGTCTATATATCTTCTGATAAAACACTTGTATTTAATTTTTTAAAGTCTATTTATTCTATTCTATATAAAGAATAAAACTACACTTTATTCTAATCCATCCTTGTAAAATTATATTCCATATATTGACTTCTTTTCAATGCTGATAAAGCAATATTCTATTCGATTATATTAGACCAAAGCTATATTCTATTCTATATTCTATTCTATTCAACGACAAATCTCTATTCTATCCAATGTACATGGGCGTGTATGTACCAAAAAAAAAGATCAATTTTAAAAACTATGTTCTATTACAATGAAACGATCCCAAATCTATTACAATAAAACTATATTAAATTCTAATCTATTGCGATGAAATTGTATTTTGTTTTTCTGCTCTATTCTTCCCTATCGTAATAAAAAAAAAAGAAAAACTTTATTCCAATCCCCATTTTTACTCTCTGACATTTCTTTCCCCAACTTTGCTGCAATTGACCCTATGATTTTAATATTTAATAACATGTAGTATTGTTTTATTTATTTTTTGCCTCCCGCCCGGATATGCAAATGAGTCGACGCTGAAACCGAACGAGCAATTCGCCCAAAATAAACACTTGGCAGCCTTGTTCGGGGCGGCGATCTACAGAACGCCTCGCGTGACGCTGGAAGTCACGACGAAACGGCGAGATCGCAGACTGCTCCGCTGCGCCGCACCATACCATACTGTCTGGTGAAAAGGCGCTAATACATACGCACCATGGGTCCGGTTACACCACACTGCACTAATTACTAGCAAGGTGTGTGCATGGGCGTGTGTGTGTGTGTGTGTGTGTGCTTGGAATAGGGCTACTGCATAAATCACTGCAGCACACACGTGCATGAACACACACACACACACACACACACACACACAGTATATAGGATACTGCAGCACGCTGTGCCAGGTAGAGATGAGCTCTGACCTCAAAGCCGCTTCTCCCAGGTACAGTAACAATGGCTGGAGCTTCAGCGTGGATTATCCACTTTGTGTCTGATTCTGCAAGCTGACAGAACACAGAACCCTCCACCTGTCCTCCATCCTTCTCTCTTCTCTCTCTCTCTCTCTCTCTCTCTCTCTCTCTCTCTCTCTCTCTCTCTCCGTTTCCTCCTTTTCAGTCTCTCCCCTTCTCTCTCTCTCTCTCTCTCTGCATGCACAGATGCACAGAAGCACTCACTGACCTTTCTTCACAAATTCCTTTTCTTTCACTTCACACCCCCCCCCTCCTCCTCCTCCTGTCTTTCCCACTTCTGTCCTTGGCCATTATTCACAGCACTCAGCAGTACGCGCCGCGACTCGCCGCATGCCGTGCACACGCAGCGGCGCGGCGTTAGGGACTGCACACATGTGCACGCGCACACACACATGCATATGATATGAACTATGCAAACGGAAAACTTAAATACACACACACATATATATATATATATATATATATATATATATATATATATATATATATATATATATATATATATATATACATAGCTTTGTTTTTGTATTCTGATCAAGTGTGTGTGTGTGTGTGTGTGTGTGGTGTGTGTGTGTGTGTGTGTGTGTGTGTGTGTGTATGGAGGAATGCACCCAATGGGCAGTCTTGTCCTGTCACACAGCTGCAAATCTTCCTCAGATGGGCATCCCCTTTTGATACATTATGCAATTGTGTGTGTGTGTGTGTGTGTGTGTGTGTGTGTGTGTGTGTGTGTGTGTGTGGATAAAAGAGCGAGACAGAGAGGTACCCTTATCTTCAATGATTTCCAGATTAGGGACTCGGACTGATCATTACTCTGTAGACTGGGAAAAAAGTGAATGCATGTGTGTGACGGTGAGTGTGTGTGTGTGTATCAGTGTGTGTGTGTGAATGAGTGCAAAGTTCGGCTAAGGACAAGTGTTCATCCGGATGACAGTGGGGGAAAAATAAATCAAAGAGCTCAAGGGAAGGGAGGTGCGTAGCCTATTTATCAGTGCACACACACACACACACACACACACACACACACACACACACACACACACACACACACACACACACCCACACGCTAATGTTATTTAAGACACTAGAATTGCAAGTTACACACTAGAATTATTATCCATTCCTACGTCCCTATTATTCCTCTAGGGAAGTCACGATTACAAAGCCGCGGCGTTCAGGTGCTAGCCGCTTAGCGCTACCTGAGCGATTTCCTGCTATTTGCGAGATGTAGGCCAGCGTCACTGACCTAATTGTCGGTTATTAAAAGTAGCCGTTTTGTGAAAAATAAAGATTTACCCCCGCGCCACCATAAAGCGCCAAGCGTGCCCTCTGCCATGCCATCATAATAACAAATCACGCTAGGAGCTCAGTGTTTAGCTTTAGGAGCAGCTCGTCATGGACGTGGATTAGCGTAACGTAATGCGTAATTAACGTAACGCAATGCGATTCATTTCCTAGTGCGGTATGCACACATACACACAGACACACGCGTTATTTGAACATCCCATGAAGCATTTATATCACGAGATCGCACACGCCAACCTATGGAAACTTCATGGAGCTTTTTTTTGTCCGGAAACCACATATGGCCTGAACACTCGTGTGTCCCAATACTTTTGGTCGAACGGCTAGAAAGTGCCTGTTACCGCTTGACGTATTTTACCAGAGAGGAAAATAACCCTAGCTGACACAACCTGACAGGAAATGTCAATTACAACCGTAAATAAGGAGCTAGCTAATCATTTTAACTTAGAATCCAATAGTCATTTCATTCATTCATTCATTCATCTTCTACCGCTTTATCCGATCTTCCCTCGGGTCACGGGGAGTCTGTGTCTATCTCAGACGTCTATGGGCATTAAGACAGGATACACCCTGGATGGAATACCAACCCATCACAGGGCACACACACACTCACAATCACACACACATTCATACACTAGGGACAATTTTCCAAGGTGCCAATCAACCTACCGTGCATGTTTTTGGACCGGGGGAGGAAACCGGAGAACCCGGAGAAAAACCCTCCTGAGGCACGGGGAGAACATTCAAACTCCACACACACATGGCCGAGACGGGAATTGAATCCGGACCCTGGCGGTGTGAGGCGAACGTGCTAACCACTAAGCCACTGTGCCTCCCAATAGTCATTTCATTCTACAAAAATAAAACCCCCCACTGTATTACACACTGTATTATAAAAGCCTCTCC
Source organism: Kryptopterus vitreolus (assembly GCA_030449085.1). NCBI lineage: Eukaryota > Metazoa > Chordata > Actinopteri > Siluriformes > Siluridae > Kryptopterus > Kryptopterus vitreolus. The sequence goes on from JACRUU010000004.1 coordinate 3,859,156, forward strand.
TAGCAAGTTGTTCAATTCAAAAAGCTACGGTGGAATATACCATTTTTTTTTTATTGTGATATATATATTGAAAACGCCATTTTCCAAAGCAATTAGCGCGTCTCGGAAATGTCGTACGTGTCGCACAAACATTCCCCGGGCGATACATGAATCCGAGAACAGTCCGTATTTCCATTATCGTGCGCTTTTTCCGGGTTTCCGGGTTCGCTGAGGTAAAATGATACACGGCATTTGTTTTGTCACAACACAACATGTTGTTTTGGTTTTGCGCTTTTAGCGCATCATCCGCTATTCAGAAGGTTTAATATTTAATGCTGTGGTCGGTTCAAAGGCCCTCAAACAAATTATATATATATATATATATATATATATATATATATATATATAAAATAATAATGTGCATTATAAAAAATTTATAAATTCAACACATAAAATTCATGCCTGTGTGTGAACAAGGATGTGCTAATCCATGCTAA
>JACRUU010000004.1:3867131-3870634 GCA_030449085.1 Kryptopterus vitreolus
AAAGTAAGTCGCTCTGGATTGGGGTGTCTGCGAAAAGGCCTTAAATGTACAGTTGCTTTGACCCGTCGAAACACAGTCCGATAAATATTTCATTTGTGGCTGACCGAGTTCATCGCTGTTACACGGCCGAGTGAGAACAGGTTCAAGTCGAAAAAAAATGATATGCCTGAGGAGCAATATCGGGGTTTTTTTATGGCGGAATTGTCGGAAGCTAAAATTAGCGGGCCGTTTTAGAACTAGTCGGATCGACCCGAGTTCGGCGCGGCGTTTCATTTCACTCCGACCTTGGGTTCGACCTTGCGCGTTGTAATCATGATTAGCACGAAATCTTGTTTTATTTTAAGACATTTCACATACTCAAACAATTATAAGGACGCCCATGATGCCGGACTGCTGAAGGCATATATATATATAATGTAACATGTATACATAATAACATGTTACATGTAACATAATTATGTTACATAATTTGATTTCAAAATAAAAGTAACAGAAATTTGTTACAATTACTGAGAAAAAAAAACTACAGTTACTTTCCAAAATGTTAAAGCTAACAAATCCCAAAGAAGGTGGTCGCTTAGTGGTTAAGGCATTGGACACTGGACTGGATCTCAGGTTCAAATCCCACAACCAGCCCCACCGATCTGCCACTAGTGGGCCCCTGAGCAAGGACCTTAACCCTCAGCTGCTCAGTTGTAAGTCGCTCTGGATAAGGGCCTCTGCCAAATGCTATACATGTAAATCCCCCCCCTGTATACGTCACGCGCTAAAAATAATAATAACAATATCGTTTTTGTGGGGCACGGTGGTTTAATGGTTAGCACGTTCCCCTCACACCACCAGGGTCCGGGTTCGATGCCCGTCTCGGCCATGTGTGTGTGGAGTTTGTGCATGTTCTCCCCGTGCCTCAGGGGATTTTTCTCCGGGTTCTCCGGTTTCCTTCCCCGGTCCAAAAACATGCACGGTAGGTTGATTGGCACCTTGGAAAATTGTCCCTACTGTGTGTGTAATGTGAAGTGTGTGTGTGTGTGTGTGTGTCCTGTGATGGATTGGCATTCCATCCAGGGTGTATTCTTCCTTAATGCCCATAGACGCCTGAGATAGGCACAGACTCGCCGTGACCCGAGGGAAGATCGGATAAAGCGGTAGAAGATGAATGAATGAATGAATATCGTTTTCCTGATACATGCTATTTATTAACGATTTAACAACATTGTTCCGGTAACTGTGTTCGCACTATGCATGTGGATATTATAGTTCTCACTTTGGTGATGCCGCTTCTAACACGTACCCCTTTTTTATCGTCTCTGGTGAAATGGTACGTCGTTATTTTGATGTCACTTGCTGAAAAATGTCCTATACTATACACATTGCATACTAGAGTAATTATTATAGGCTACAGCATATATTTAAACAGCTGTAAAAGTCATATTTAATAGGCTGCTTTAAAAAAAGCACGCTTTTAGTAGCCTATTAGGCCACGTTACATGAGCTAGGGGGAAATGGAGGAGAAAAAAGAGAGACGGATAGTGGGAGAGATAATTGGGATAATAGTTACAGATATTGCTATACTAAGGAAACCATAATAGCAAATATATCTGATATCCCTACATGTATATCAGGAAAGACCGTTCCCAGACACTTCTGGCATATGAAATTAATATTAGGACTAGTCAGCGTGAATCTGGCTCCCCCTGCTGGATATTCATCTCATCTCCATCCTGGGGTGTCTCATTCATCACATTGCTCGCTTGATAGTGTGACCAGGGTTTTTTTTTTTTTTTTTTTTTAACTGGTATTTACTTTGCTTTATTGTAAAACATTTGATCATTTTCCAATAAATACACATTATGAATGATTTTCTTACCGTTACAAAATTATTTTCGATCCATTTTTATTTTTATTGTTTTATTGGAACAATGTGTACAATAACAGTGCATATTTTTCTTGCAGTTATTCGGTTTTTACCCACAGCGTGTATTATAATGTTGGTATGTAATATAATATAATATGAAATAATATAAAGGGGGTACGGTGCCTTAGTGGTTAGCATGTTCACCTCACACCTCCAGGGTCCGGGTTCGATTCCCGTCTCGGCCATGTGTGTGTTCGCCCCGTGCCTCAGGGGGTTTTTCTCCGGTTTCCTTCCGGTCCAAAAACATTCACGGTAGGTTGATTGACACCTTGGAAAATTGTCCCTAGTGTGTGTGTGTGTGTGTGTGTGTGTGTGTGTGTCCTGTGATGGGTTGGCATTCCATCCAGGGTGTACCGTGCCTTAATGCCCATAGACGCCTGAGATAGGCACAGACTCCCCGTGACCCGATGGAAGATCAGATAAAGCGGTAGAAGATGAATGAATGAATAAAATAATATAATAATAATATAATAGGGCGCACGGTGGTTTAGTGGTTAGCACGTTCGCCTTACACCTCCAGGATCCGGGTTCGATTCCCGTCTCGGCCATGTGTGTGTGGAGTTTGTGCATGTTCTCCCCGTGCCTCAGGGGTTTTTCTCCGGGTTCTCCGGTTTCTTCCTCCCCGGTCCAAAAACATGCACGGTAGGTTGATTGGCACCTTGGAAAAATTGTCCCTAGTGTATGAATGTCTGTGTGTGTGTGTGTGTGTGTCCTGCGATGGGTTGGCATTCCATCCAGGGTGTATCCTGCCTTAATGCCCATAGATTCCTGAGATAGACACAGACTCCCCGTGACCCGAGGGAAGATCGGATAAAGCGATAGAAGATGAATGAATGATGAATAATATAATAATACATTTAACGATACGAATTTTAATAACGCGTTCTTTTGTTTTGTTTATGCTTTATGTTCTGTTACCTTCTTTTATAATGTCTTTTGTTTTTTTCCCACCTCTTTTACATTTTATTGTTTGACTTTCCTGTTGTTTTGTTTCTCTCGTTGTGGTGTTTTTAGTGACTTATGTTCCTGTTTTATGTTTTTTTTTTTATTCTCGTTGTGAAATAATGTTGTCTTTGTTTGTATTTTCCTCCCCCCTTTCTTGTTGATTTGTTTATAGGATTGTATACACTTTTCCACTTCTTCTTGTTTTCTGCGCGTGTTTCCAGTTCTTTTGTTCGGCGTCACAACTTTTTTTTCCCTTGGCCACGCCCATGGCCACGCCCACGCCCACGCGCTCACGTACTTCCTTCTTCACGTTTCCCGTTTTGCCTTCTCGTGGTGCGCGCTCGTGTCCGAATCAGAGACGCTTCCGGCCGGCGGGACCCACGCGCGTGTCTTGCCCCCCTCCCGCGGGACGGCGCGTGGTGTATGAGAACTTCTCCCCGACATGGCACGCGACCTGAACGCACGTGCAGCAGTAGCGCGATGAGAACGTGCGGATTGTCCACGCGCGCTGCAGCCGCACAGAGCGTCTCTTATCTACTGCGCGCGGAGCAAAGTGCGAGGAGGCGCGCGCGGGGACGGGAGCGCGCGCTCAGGTGAACGCGCAGCAAAGACCACAGTGACAGTTATGAACGGAACAGGTGAG
>JACRUU010000004.1:3872134-3904634 GCA_030449085.1 Kryptopterus vitreolus
GAGGAGAGAGAGAGAGAGAGAGAGAGGGGGAGGGTGGGGTGACCAGCTGCATTGCCATGTAAATAGTTGTGAAGATAGGTAGAGTCTGGCTCGATGCCAACGGCCCTACAAAGGTCTTGTAACATCTGTTTGAGGGTAAATCTGTGGTGTGTATTGGAGAAAGAACAACACGACGACGACGTCTGTCTCACGATCACGCGAAGACACTTTGTCCAGATATGAAAACGACACGATGACATATGTCCGCTTCCTGCCGTAGTTATTTACCGGACTGTGTTTCCGAGCCCCCGAGGGAAGGTTGTTTTTTGTTTTTTTTTACAGAGATCTAATTGATTCCTTGTTACTATTTTCGATCTGATATTTTAATCAGTACAAGTTGCTAAAGGAAGGGAAATGAGTGAACTTTAATGATCACACAGCTGGGTTTACACCTTGTGTCTTCTATTCCTTTGGGCTTTTAATAGGGCAAGGTAGGAAATGGAGCGAAGCATAAATGAAAATGTTAAAAGTAAACAACCAAGTCTAAACAAAATTGCAAATTGCAACCTGTCCGAGTATGTTGTAGAAATGTCTTTTGCACAGACAAAGAACTTTGGGGTGGTCACATGGCACTATCCATCCTCTCTCTCCTTCTCGTAGCATATGAAACCAATTTGTATTACAAATGTTGGTTTTAGACAATGTTCTTTAACAACTGGTGGCTGGCGAGAGACGGAGCGCTTTATTTTCGAAGAGCTTAAGGCAAAGCAAACATATTAATTAATGCTATCTTTTACGCAAGACGGCCAAGCCAAGCAGGCTCTTGAAACGCTACACCAATACGCTAAAATCGCATGCATCTGTCTGTGTCTTCACTCAGCCGTGGGTGTGCGTGCCGCCCGGCTTTGACTGCGGCAGCGAGGACCACCTGCGTGAAAGGGGAGACCCAGCATGTTATGTCTCTGCAACGAAATAAAATAACACAGAATCCAGCTCTGCAAATAACTCGGTGCCGAGGATCATATTTTCTGGGTGCAGCCCCGATACAAAGGTAAAATAAGAACAGATGATATCATACGCCAGAGTTAAGACAGCATTTGCTTTCGACAAAAAAAAATAAAAATAAATAAGCGCCAGAGTTAGAACGCTCTCACTAAGGAAGGCCCTAATGGCACCCGAGGTCAAGGCAACCATCTATACAGACTAGTGGCAGGTTATGGTATTGCAACACTCATGGTAGTGATACTGGAGGTATCAGCGAGAGTTTGTTAGCGATTAGCAGTGCTGCTACTGCAACCTGGATTTTCATTTCAAAACTTTGACTGAAGCTCCAAGATAAATAATTGAGGGGGGAAAAAATCGCATTAATATGTTGTATCAATTAGGAATGTTTAAACCTGATTATGCTTCCTGAGACGGCATAAAATACATCATATTGACAAAAGGTTAGTGAACAACTGGCCATAAAGTTTATAAGTGCGTTTTGGACATTCATAATTATAGTTATAATAATCTTCACTTTTCTTTTTCTTTTAAACTTCTTCTACCGCTTTATCCGATCTTCCTTCGGGTCACGGGGAGACTGTGCATATCTCAGGCGTCTATGGGCATTAAGGCAGGATACACCCTGGATGGAATGCCAACCGCAGGGCACACACACACACACACACACACACACTCACATTCATACACTAGGGACAATTTTCCAAGGTGCCAATCAACCTACCGTGCATGTTTTTTGGACCGGGGACCCAACGGAGAACCCGGAGAAAAACCCCCTGAGGCACGGGGAGAACATGCAAACTCCACACACACATGGCCGAGACGGGAATCGAACCCGGACCCTGGGGGTGTGAGGCGAACGTGCTAACCACTAAGCCACCGTGCGCCTTTCTTTTAAACTTTTGATTTTAAAATGTGGCTGTGGAGAGTTTTGCGCATTTAGTCATTTGCCTGTCAGAGCTCCATTTATTCTCATAGACGGTCAGCCACTCGAGATCTTCCAACCCATGTAACCCATATCTTCATGAATCTCGCTTTTGTGCACAGGAGTAATTGTCATACTGGAACAGGATTGGGTGAAACTGGTGGAACAGGAAGGGAAAAACTGCACTCACTCATACTGGACCTTTGGATTCGAATGGACACCAGTGTACTACAGACTATACTTAAAATACAGTAGTTTTAGGCAGGTGTGAAAAAATGCTGTATACAAAGAATGCTTTGAAAAATGGAAGTGTTAATCATTTACTTTCATCAACGAATGAAATACAGTCAATGAAGAAAAGAGAATATTTGTTGTGAACACACTTTACCTTCAAAACAGCAGTAATACTTCTAGGTACACTTACACACAGTGTTTATGAAGGAACTCGGCTGGTCGGTTGTTCCATCTTGGAGAAGTAAACACAGATCTTCTGTGGATGTAGACGTTCTCACATCCTTCTGTCTCTTCCTGGAATCCCACACACACTCCATGATGTAAATTAAAGTCTACCATGAAATAATGATCTTTACCTACACCAGACATTATTCTTATTTTTTGTATTTGATTCGATTTGAGAGTATATTTAGAAAAGCTCTCTTGACATCTTGATGAATGTTTTCTTTGCTACGGTGGCTTAGAATTACAGGTTAGAGTAATCCACATGTTCATCAGTGAATAGTGATCAACGCAACATTGATGGAACTACAATGAACGGCTATGTCACCTCGAGTCAGGCTCCTCACAAGGTTTCACCGATACCATCATAGGTAGTTTTTGTTGGCCCGCGGTCACTTTTAAACTTATAACACATAATCTGATATGAACTGATTTAGAAGTCAGTTTAAAAAGGTATATTTATATATTCTGTAAAGTTTCTTTGCTATAATATACAATGTCAAAAGTACTATACAAATTGCATTGAATGGAATTGAACAGATGATTCGCCTTGCTGTTGCCTGTTTTTTTGGAAAACGAGCCATATGTGTATATATAAGAGTTGGGTTTAGATCAGTTTGATACAGATATTGCACTAATAAACTATAAGAGTCACCATAATAACACTGCATATTCATTCCACCTTCATGCATAAAGGATGAAAATGCCATTACTACAATAAAACAGTACAAGGTTTAGATCTAATCAAAATACAGGGTTGTCCAAAAAGATGTTGCCACTCATATGGTACTACATAATATTACAAAAAAATGACAAAAAAAAAGACTTTGGACATGCATTAAGAACCAAGGAGTACAGGTCGAAGGAGTGCATTACCTTCATTTGGACTTGTGTACATAGTGTGTGTTATTCATTCATTCATTCATCTTCTACCACTGTATCCGATCTTCCCTCGGGTCACGGGGAGCCTGTGCCAATCTCAGGCGTCTATGTGCATTAAGGCAGGATACACCCTGGATGGAATGCCAACCCATCGCAGGGCACACACACACACACACACACACACACATTCATACACTAGGGACAATTTTCCAAGGTGCCAATCAACCTACCGTGCATGTTTTTGGACCGGGGGAGAAACCGGAGAACCAGGAGAAAAACCCCCTGAGGCACGGGGAGAACATGCAAACTCCACACACACATGGCCGAGACGGGACTCGAACCCGGACCCTGGCTTTGTGTGTTATTATGTTATTAAAATTAAAGTCAATCCCATGTAAGTGGTAACATCTTTTTGGACAAACCCTGTATACATTTACCAAAAATAGAAATGCAGACTGATCGAGTTTAAGATAATACTTGCTGTTTTGTTTCCCCTCTCGCCATGCCTTAAAGGCCTTGCTTGTTATCTTGCATGCAAAACAGTCATCTGCTTACCAAAAAAAAAAAAAAAAAAAAAAAAAACAACCAGGTGTGTAACATAAGCAATGTGTTCTTACTTAGCATTGATGGCCAAATAAAAACAACTCGTGCTCGTGTCTTAAGGATGCATTTCATGCAATTCAGATAAATGAACCCAGCGGCTTTGGGATTTCCTAAAATAATAAACCTGCACCAGAAAGAGTTTAAATCATGCTCCTGGTTGCAGGCTTTCGTGTATGTATTTATTTATCTATTTTATTTTATTGTTGGACTCCGAGATCCAACATGGATACACCGTGTCTTCTGCCAATGGCTAATTAAATCTGGATTTGTTTATATTCCATCTCCAAAAAGACATGAAAGAACGCGTGGCCTTCAGCAGCACAGCGCTCTCATCCCGCACATGTCAGTGCCTGTTCAACATGGTGTATATCAAATTCACAGCTCCAAATCAAATCCTAAATCATATCCAATCCTCCCAATATGTTTATCATTTCCTCTTTTACGTGGATTGCCAAAAACATCGAAGCGACTGTTTAAAAATAGGATGTTTTTTTTTTCCCTGGATATCTTTTATACTTGGAAGAAAGAATTCAAATGCACATTGAACTGAATCGCTACCATGTAAGAAAGCAAGCCAATAAATAAGCACTATACGGACAAATATTTATGACACCTTTAACATTTATTTACGGTTATAAAAAAAAAAATCTACACTGTTCCAAGAAGATGTTCCAGTAGATTTGTCATTCATGTATAAGGGGTTTTGTAAAGGGTTTACCACAAAAAAACCTGGGGGTGAAACCATTACAATCTAAAGGTGTTCAGGGCAGAGCTTTATACTGTAGCATTATTACCTTATGTCATGTCCTTAGTTTGAAAAGGGAAAAATCTACTGTGGCCTCCAGTGTTTGTGGTTTGGGGAACCACCTTTTGGTTGGAAAAAGATCAGGTGTCCCGACCCTTTTGTGTGTGTGTGTGTGTGTGTGTGTGTGTGTGTATATATATATAGATATTATATATATATATATATATATATATATATATATATATATATATATATATATATATATATTATATTCTCTTATTTCAAATGCCTGCGTTATAGACGTTATGAAATTCCGTCTGCTCTTTGGTCCAGACATTCCGAGCATCGGTCAGCTTTAATAAAACACGTCATTACATCCACCTCAGCCCCCCCCCCCCCCCCCCCCCCCCCAAAAAAAAGCCCCCACCCACCATTTCTTTCCAGCCTAAAGATTGGAGGAGACTCAGTGGAAGCGCACGGGGGAATGAGAGAAGATCATGAAGCACCTGCTCCCGAGGAGGTGAAGAAGAAAAAAATATATAAAAAACAAAAAATCTATCCAAAAATCCCTGCTTCGAAAGTAACACACCATTTCTTGTGAACGCGTAATGAGACGTAATGACCAGCGCATTGGTGTGGTTTCTGTGCGCGGAGGGAGATCCTCCTCTGTGAGGGTAGTGGTAAAAAAAAAAAAAAAAAAAAAAAACAACCACACACTTTGTTCGTGCTCTGTTTGGACGCTCCTCAGAAGTCGGACACTTGGTCCAGGAGCGGTTACGCATGAGCGCGTTCACACTCGTACATGAACTCACTTCACTTTTTTTCTTTCTTTCTTTCTTTCGTGCTTGCTAAAGAAAGGGGGGGGAGTGCATCTTGCGCGCACCGGGACAGACAGTGGCAAGAGGGGTGGGAAAAACAAACACGTAGTTGTAGTCACGCGTATTCACGTTTATGTGGTGCCACGCAAATCTGGCGCGCGCAAAAGAAGGGATGCCGGTCAGGCGTGGCTTGGGTTTTTGAATATCCAATTTGATAATGCACGGGGAGCATGTGTATAAAAAGGCCGATTGGAGAGGATAAAGCTCGCATCGGGGACTTGTGAGGAGCCACGGGGAGCGCGGATATGTGCTGTCTGACTTGCTGAGTCGCGTTATAACTTCTCGCGGGCACACCATGGCGGAGGTCGGCGGATTCCTGGGCAGCATCGACCTGGATTTACCGAGTTTCACGGCGCTGGGCAACACGCCGCTGTCCGACTCGCCGGCCGGGTTGAACGAGCGCCTCGGGCTGATCGAGGGCAGACTGCGGCGCGGCTCGCTCACCGACTTCGATCATCTCAAAGGGATCCTGCGCAGGAGGCAACTCTACTGCCGGACCGGCTTCCAGCTGGAGATCTTCCCCAACGGCACAGTGCACGGCACTAGACAGGATCACAGTAGATTCGGTGAGACACACACACACACACACACACACACACACACACCTGTGCACCTGTCAGTGTCACTTCTTTGCCTTAAACCCGTTTATTGCATCGTGCCACATCCTTTCGTAAACAGAGAACTGTCCTGTACAATGCTAAACTAAATTAGAAACAATACAATTAATGTCTAAAAAAAATATTTATATAAAAGAAATATATTTTCTATATTTTCTGTGCATCGCTATGACTGCAAAATGTATGGATAGATTGACTACTTTGAAACGTTATAAGGGAGATTATCTACATGTACAAAGTACGACACGGACCTGTCCCTTATACGTAAGTGGAGTCTCTCTCACTGTACAAGTGACTTGCCATATCCTTGTTAACATTTCTCACCACCTTATTCATAAATGCACCGATTGAATCTTATGTAGATATGAATTTATAGGATAGCCCTTATTTTGTTATACAGGAGTTAAATATAGAATGTATCCGTGGTCTGAGGCGTATGAATATTACACCAGTTCCTGTAACATCTATAAGGTTGACGTGTGATCGCCTTCTTCCACCCACAAACTCAACACCAAGTCTCTCTCCATCACAGTCGCAGGTGTCTCTCTTTAGCTCAAAACAAGGCGCTTTTTTTTCTTTTTTTTTGCGATGTCGGGTTGACTTGAGTGCATGTGCACGCACACACACACACACACACACACACACACACACACTGCTAATTATACCACTAATATAAATCATTCAAGGAGCGGTTAGTATAAGAGTTGTAAACAAATGAGGTCAGGATATAGATATGTGTGTGTGTGTTTTGAACAGCCATTGTGCAGGTGCAGCCTTTGCTCAGGAGGCCGGGATAACTCTAAATTAAAAGCATGACCACTGTGGAATCCAAAGAAGTTTAATGCTTGTTTTTCTCAGCCAAAACAAGCAGGTTTATTGGATTGGGTGTTCGGTGTGCATGTTTTTTAAGCATCCCCCCCCCCTGATCTGCCAATTGAAGGCAGGCATGGTATGAACAGGCTTGGATGAAACGCAAATATGAAAAACGCGCCTGTTCTCAATTAGCGTCCAGAGTTTGTGTGTCATCTTTAAACTCGGGGTACCATGTGATGCAAGTGAGCCTTGCTGAAGTGAGTCCATGTTAGTTTTGATCTAGCATCATATAAAAACCTGTTTCTCTGAGCAAAAGTAAAGAATGCTTAATAATCCATTGCGGGAATGCTGGAGCAAGTAATAATTCGCAGCAGAGAGATAAAAAACACCAACGCAAACACGCTCGGACAAAAGTTTACGAGCGGGCCTTAACGCTAAACAGCTCCCACTTGAATCCTGAACTCGAGTTACTTTAGCACTACTATCTTGTCTGGGTCCAAATGGGTTTTCCTTCAGGGGGTTCGAAAACATCCTGGCGATGCGCTTTGGCATCCCAAGCAGGGTGTATTCTCTCACCTCACGGCCCAGTGTTCCCAGGCTGGAATCCAGTCCTGAGGAGGATAAAGCAAATATGAAAAGGAATGAAACGACACATCTTCACTTGTCTTACCGTTTATTAACGATAAATTCGCTCACTCTTTCACAGTCTCGAGTGCACAATATTTCAAGGTAGGACGTACGTGTGTGTGTGTAAAAAAAAATCCCATAATCTATTCCCACGACGGGTCCTGATGACACCTGGCTAATGTTACTGTAATCATTTATATGTCTGGCTCTGTACCGCCAGTAACAGGTTCATTCTGTTCCCACAACGCGAGGCCAACCAGCAGGGTGCCAATTCTTTCCCCTAAAACAAAGAAAAAAAAAAGAACAGTTTTCTTTTGTGATGTCGGTCGTGTTCATATGGCACGCGTTTGCGAGTCGATGCCGAGGTGCTCGGATGCGGGCCCCTGTGTCGTCTGGTAATCGTCTCACCAGCGTTTCTCTATGGCAGGTATCCTGGAGTTCATTAGCCTGGCTGTGGGGCTAGTCAGCATACGAGGGGTGGACGCCGGACTTTATCTCGGCATGAACGAAAAAGGAGAGCTCTTTGGGTCGGTAAGTCGAATCCACCAAAACACCAGAAGCGTTTGTCATGGACACCTGCACTAGCACGCACACACACACACACACACCTACCCTCATGAGGCGTTGCGTTCAAAACGTCCGAGCGGCGGGACGGCGGCCAACGGGCCGCTGCGTTAAGAGGATCGTAATCAATTCAGCGGCCCTTAATCTGAAAGTCTGTTTCCCATATGACGAAGACACGTGAAAAACACCGATCCAGACAAAACAGGCAGCGCCGCGTATCACGCCATGCCTCTGACGTCAGACTGAGCTGGAACAGCACCGGGGCCCCAGAGAGCAAAAACAGTTGGCCTGTTCGAGTTACCTTGTTTTTGTCTTCTGAGGTCGTGGGGGGGGGGGTGGGGGTGGAAGGAAGGGGGGGGGCTTGCAGAGCGTATCCTAAATTAGAAGGATAGCCTCTTCATTTTGCTTCATAGTCACTAAAATATTTACATATTTCTTGGATATACACAAAGCACTGACACACACACACACACACACATATTAGCGATATATGGTCTGTGAGTGCTCTCTGTTTTCTTGTATATTCATGCCCAGGGAAAGTGCTTTACTTTGAGCCGAGTACTCAAACGCTAACACAGACCAGGATGGGTTCGAGTCACAGCGAGTTATCCCCGAAGGCGCGCACCATTTATAGGAAACTCTCCCCGCCTGAACGCCACAAGAGGCTTCTGAGCGGCGGTGGAAGAAACGCGGCGATCAGATTTCCACCGATAATAAACCACGGGGCTCTCGACAAGTGTCCGTGGATCCTTCCAGTCGGCCTGAGTTTGTTACAGACAGCGAGTGGGGGGAGGAGGGGGAGGAAAGGAGTGCACGTGTAACGCGAGACCGTCTTATTTAAAATCACCGCAGTCGCCGGTTGATTCACAAATTGCCCGGGCTGGAGGTGAATCGGGATACAAACCAGGACGACACATTTCATCCTGAGAACGAATCCTCCCCGTAGTTATTCTTCAAGAAAGTTTTATTCTAAAAGGTACGATGTAGAAAAAAAACAAAACAAAGACAGTTATGTTAGATATTAATCATTCTTCCAGCAACTTCTACAAATGTCCAGCCACCTGAGATGGTCCAAGTGCACTGCCATAACCCAGACACTTGAGCCAGAGCCATTGCATGACTGCTTTTTTGGCAGGAGACCACGCCGTAGCCCCAGTGCGCTCTATTGTTCTCCGCAACCGCAGTCAGCCAGTAAAGGTTCACCTGCTGAACCCGAAGCGATCGCTCATTTAGTCCTGTCAGTGGTGTGGTAGTAGCAGGCCACACAGGAGTTCTCTCTGGCTGTGTGTGTGTGTGTGTATGGGAGAGAGAGAATATGCATTGTGTTATAAGGGAGAAGGAAATGCTCAAGGGTCTGAGAAGTGGGTGCAGGCAGAAAAGCCAGCTGTGATCTCCAGCAAGCACCTGCTCCCAGACGTCAAATAATCGCAACGTCATGTTGGCACAAGGGAGAACGGCAGAAAGACTTTCCTTATGTAGCTGCACTTGCAAAAAAATGCATGAAGCCTGGGAACACGCACACACGCACGCACGCACTTCACGCCCAAGCTGTGCGAGGTCAACGAGTCTCGTGAACGCAACCGTCAGAAAAACTAATGATCCTGCAGAAGACGGTGGAATCTCCGTCCAGCCGTTTACGAGAGTTGAAGGTTCGTTCTGTTGCGAAACGCCCGTCGTCATAAACCGCATGACTTTCCCCAGCAAGAATTTGGGTGCGAGCGACTTAGCCAAATCCTGACATAACTGTAAATCACAATCTTCTCCTCTCTCTCTCTCTCTCTCCTTTGGCTCTCTTGCAGAAAAAGCTGACGGCCGAGTGCGTTTTCCGCGAGCAGTTCGAGGAGAACTGGTACAACACTTACGCGTCGACGCTGTACAAGCACGCCGACACGGGGAGGTACTACTACGTGGCTTTGAACAAGGACGGGTCGCCTCGAGAAGGCGGCAGGACTAAAAAACACCAGAAGTTGACTCACTTCCTGCCCAGGCCGGTGGAGATCGAGAAGATCGCGCAGGCGTACAGGGATTTGTTCCAGCACAGGTGACCAAAGCAAATCCCCAGCCAGGCCTGGAGGAGCGACCAGGAGGTGAAGAGGGACTCGTCGAGAGAAACTTTTTTTTTTTCTTTTTTTTTTTTTGTAAAACGGGAGGACCCTTCTTTCTCTTTCCCCTCACGACTGTTTAGATTTGCCTTCTGGTCCAAAGCAAGGAGTCCCTCTCCAGCGGCGACTGAGATAAACAGTACGTGTGTGTTCCTGGATGGATCTGTTTCCTCTCCTTAATGGGTTTTAAACCACAGTGCAGAGATGACATTCCTCCATTTGCCACCGGTGCCAAGAGACTTCTGAGGGAGAGGCGTTAACTTCAGGGGCTTCACGGGTGTCATGCGAACGCCTCGGACGACTCGGGGGAGGGGGGGGGGGGGCCCACTTGCGACGGAATGAACCACTTGCGCTCCAGTTTTCTCTCTCGGTCATTTCAGTACGTCTTAAATATTTTATCTGCAAAACTCGTGATGCTCAAAACCTTCGAGCACCACTGAACTCGAGCACCAGGCGCTAATCCGGTTCTAAGTGTCTTTGTAAACCCGCGCTCACCTCCGTAACGCAGTAGGGAAGAGCAGCGTTAAAGGACCGATAGGAAACGATTACGTCGTGGTGGAAAAGGACAAATTCTTCCCAACAGAACACGGGAGCGTCTTAAACAACATCCAAAATAAATACAAAGTGTATATTTAGGGACACTTTGGGGCAGGAGGTACTGCTAAGGAATAAAACTGGCCGAAACGTATGGAAACAATCGCTAATAATAGTAATAATAATAATAATGCCAAACCGTTTAAGACATCAGGTTTTTTTTTTTTTTTTTTTTTTTTTTATAAAAAGATAAAGGCCTGTAAAACCACCAAAGAAGAACGAACACCTGTCAGGACAGAGTGGGGAAAAAACACCATTTCCAGTGTGAAACACGGAGATCACTAAGCACTTAGACAATCTCGTTTGAAGGTTCTGGAAAACAGTTTAAAAAAAAAATAAATAAAAAGAATGCACTCTGGACGAGCGGTAAAAGGACGATATTTCTATTGAAAACCAGGGAAAAGCTACGTGCGCAGAAAGGTCGCAGAAAGGTCACGGCGCGTCGGTCAGCTGACGAGGTGTGACGTGTAACGTTAAGGCTGTCAGGAACTTTTTTTTTTTTTTTTAAAGAAAGTGTAAATACGGACGAACCTATTTATAAGATGTACAATATATTTATTTTCTACATATTATTGTCTAATTCTAAATCTTTATATAAATATATTTATTTATTTCGAAAAGTCTCTATTTTGTAATGAACTTGAATTTGTAGATGCTATACGAAAAACAAACAAACAAAAAACCGATTCCACGTGAACGAACGACAATAAAATTGTCCTGCTATTGATTGTTCATTGCGAGTGACCATTTTTGCGTAGAAAAAAAATTAATAAAAGGGGGAGGGGCCAAATAAATAAATAAATAAATAAATAAATAAAATCTCTGCTAATTAAAATGTTCTGTGGAGACGTCATGTGTTATCTGAGTTTTGATTTGTTCATTGTTCGTTGAATGTTTCTTTCTGGGGAGAAGAAAAAGACGGAGAACGTCAGGAAGAGCGATGGTTATTAATCTAAAAATGAAAAGCAGGCCGCTTACAGAACAAGATCACAGAACTACACCAGGGATGAAAGTCCATCTGACAAATGCCTACTGCTCCAGAGAACGCAAATTCCAGAGGCGAGCTCCGAGCCCTGCGTAATCAATCTCTATGGGAGACGTGGATGATGGCTGATGATGTAAAGAGACTGTTCTTGGCGCGAGGAACTTGTGAGAAAGATCTCCCAAAAACAGCCCGGCAGAGGAATAAATCAAAATGTGTGCAGCAAACTAAACAATAAAAAGGTGGGTGACGAACCTGCTGAAAAATAGGGTCTGGTGCAACCTTCGCTTTTGCTGGAAGATACCGATCGTCACGCGATCAGATACAAATGGACAAGCATGTTGGGATACTTTTTTTTTTTTTGGTAGCATTAAAATGCTTTTGCACGCAGCGTGAGACCAGCAGTGGCGTCGGAGTAGGCAGATGAGGGGAACAGCTGCCTAGCGGCCAGGAGGAATGTGTTGCGAATGTAGCCTGGTGGTAATCTCTGTATAAGAAAGACGGGATCAACATTTCAACATCTGCAATAGTTGTAATGTTTCACTTTTTTTTCCCTGGGAGCTGTGAATGCATGCGTCCCCGGGGGGAGGAGGAGGAGGAGGTTTGAAAGGGCCAAATGGAAAGACCCTGAGTGGAAGAAATGCTGGCAGAGAAAAGACAGGAATGTACAGAGGTGTTGCAGATGAAGGAGGGATGCTCCATGCGCCTGAATTGCTCACAAGTCCCTTTTGTAAGACGCATCATACGGCGCCTATAATAGAAGGGAAAGCAGGAACTCGATTGCAGAGGTGGCAAAAGTACACTTTAATAAAAGTACAGATGTTTAAATAAGATTGAAGTATTGACTACACTTTTTCCCCCCGCAAGTTACAGTGAAGAAGTTTAGTCTCGGACATCTACATAAGTAACTGGATCTTTTCATTTTCCTTCCCTTAAGAGAAGTTCTACCCTCGTTCTCACCCACATCAGCCAGACCTCTTGTTGCCTTCCTCCTTGGTCATAGACAGGTTTGTGATGCTCCCGCGTGATGCAGAGAAATCACACCCGCACACAAGGACAAGAAGCAGGTCGATGGGCTGAAAAAGGGGAGCAATAAATAGGAAAAAATGCTTGCCCAAATAGATTATCGCTAAAGTAGCGAGCTTTGAAAAAGTAATACGTAGAAATCAGAGCTATTCATGTAGTGAAAAAAAAAAGATAATGAAGTACGAAGTGGAAAAAAAAAAGTATTTCGTCCTTCATTACTTCCCACCTTGTCAAGTGGATGTTCCACATCATTACAAGTGAATATATAACAGTGAATGTCTTCAATAATGAATAAAATCTAATCTCTCACACGATAGAAGGGCAATAAAACTCCACCCCCCAAAAAAACCCAATGTGGAAATCTCCCAAGTGTTGCTATTCATTGTTATATTTCCTATAATCACATGCCCCTAAGGAACTTACCGAGTG
This sequence comes from Kryptopterus vitreolus, assembly GCA_030449085.1. Taxonomy (NCBI): domain Eukaryota; kingdom Metazoa; phylum Chordata; class Actinopteri; order Siluriformes; family Siluridae; genus Kryptopterus; species Kryptopterus vitreolus. Next base: position 3,885,359 of record JACRUU010000004.1, read on the forward strand.
ATGCACAATTTCCACTGGTTTCCTAAACAATATATCTAAAACACATCACCTCATTACATGCAAAAATATAAAAAAGTTTCCTCATAAGTAAACGCTTTCCTCAGTGTTAAGGCGCTCGGTGCTAAAGCGGCTCGAAAAGATCGTAACACGTGACACCAAAGGTAGGTGAGCATCACCTGATCATCACACCCCCAAACGTCCCTGTAAAACTCACACTCACCTTTTATTCTTAAATTAGCCTTCATTCTTTTCCTTTCCCACTACAGTTTGGTATTTAGGCACGTTTATTGCATTAGTGAGGTCGGAGACGCCGGTTTTCCAGTTCATCCCGAAAGGTCTTCAGGTGCAGGATGGGTTTCTCTTCTCCCGCCAACTTTTGGCAAAGCGTGTTCACAGGGGTTCGGTCACGCTGAAACACGATTGGGTCATTTAGCTCCAGTGAAGGGAAATGTTGCTTACATTGCATAGAAAGACAATCATAATAGTTTGCTTCTAACGTTGCTTAATAAAGTCCCACATATGTGTGCGATGGTAATGAACACACATGTGGGACCGTTTGAATTATAAGTATTATTTATTGTAATTGTCCTTTAATTCAGCATTAACTAGTCACACACACACACACAATATATATATATATATATATATATATATATATATATATATATATATATATATATAAACATTTTTTTCCTAAAATTAACTACTAAAAAAACAAACAGTATCTATGTATGCAAGTGTGTGTGTGCATATATATATATGTGTGTGTGTGTGTGTGTGTGTGTGTACACATATGTGAAAGTAAAAACTAAGTGGTACTTAAAAACTAAAACCAGGGAACAGAAGCTGTTGTAGACTTTACTTCATTATAATTATTCATTGTTATATTTTCAAAAGAAAGACAAATTATGTCCATTTTGTTTCTTTGAATAATTTTGGAATGTTTTTCTTTTTGGATATAAAGTGCACGTTGAGGACAAATGTCCTATAAACAGCCGTGGGCCCTGCAGTACTCAGTCCCTCCTCAGTGTGGTGCTTTGATTGATTGCACCCTTTTCGCAAACGTAATCACCGAACTGACCCACTAACCTGCAAAGGATGAAAAACGATTTTACTGTGCTGATTATTTCCCCGTTACTGCGGCTTTTTGTTCAGGGTTTTTCCTTTTCTTTCACGAGTCTGCAGTGAAGAGGCGAGGACTTCAGAAACGTTTTCGGAGGTTTGCCACGTCATCGTCGTCAGTCACGATAAAGCGAAATACGCAAATAAACACCTAATGACACCAAAGAGACTACCAAATGCAAATCACCCTTTTGGTCACTTTATTTAAATGTAATATTAAATACTTATTCTAGTAAATAGTAGATCAGATAAATGGCAAAACAAGTGGGTATATTTGCTAACATGAGAACATTGTGAAGGAAAATGAAAAGTGGATCTACGGTCGTGAAATGCACCCTGTGCACACTAGAGTCCGATTTGGAAAGAGTTATGTCACTTCTGAAATGTTGCTGAAAGGAGAGTATGGTAAGCCTGAGGGCCAGCCTAGTATGGTTAGTTAGCATTATAAGCAGCCTAACCATTAAAAACTTGCCTTTAAATTACAAAGGAGCACGACCGGTCATCTCTGCGAGAGAGAGAGACACGAGAACTCGCTAAGACGAGAGGAACGAAACGAATGAACAGTACAACACTATGCTAGGCATCACTTTACAACGAGGAATCAGAAGTTACAAAAGTCCAGGTAACCTGGCAAGCAGTTTTTAACAACACGGGCATTCCATTACAAGTTAAGCAACGACAAGTGTAAAAGCCTAAAAGCATAATAGAAAAAGAAGAGTCTGTTCAGTGTGTTTGAAAACAACAAACTGTCGATGTAAGGCCATCACTGCATCTTTTTTTTTCTTCTTCTTCCCCTCCGCCCCCTCCTTTCTTTAAGGTGTTTAGAACAGTGCATCTTGGGCACTGGGCTTTCACAGCACCACTGATCATCCACTAGTAGACAGATATTATGCAGTACCTAAGTACGATTCTTCTAGATCACTTAGAACATACGTAATGAGCAACACTATGGTCCACAGAGGTTGTAAGTTCTTTGTGTTTTTTTTTTCTCTTGACCTGTATAAAAAAAAAAAAATCAAATAATGCACAGCCCTTATTTAAGGGGAAAAGAACAATGCAATGCTTAAAAGCATTTTTGGGAGAATATTTTAAATATGTTGAGGAACAAAAAAAAAAAATAAAACAAACACTAAGGCTGTATATACAGAGAATTACAAACCATACTGCCAAAGTCTTCTAGACATCCATCCCAGAAAATTTTTACGTGGGAGCTCAAAAGGGGCAAAAAGGGTCCGAGCTGGTTATTTTTTAGGATGCCCGCACCAGAGCTGGCCAAAAAAGAAAAAAGAAAGAGAGAAAAAAAAAAAAAAAAAAAAACAGGGTACGCGCATTTACAGGCCCTTTGAAGGCCCTGGGTTCTTGCCTATCTGGGGGGCTGGCAGACCCTGGAGGGCACCCAGCTGTTGGTACAGGCCCAGCAGCTCCATCTGACTCATTCCCCCAGTGATGCCATTCTGAAGCGCCAGCTGGTTCATCAGGATCCCCTGCCGGGCAATCGCCAGCTGCTGCTCCTGAACCTTGCGATTGGCGATCACCTTCTGCACGTACATCATCAGCTGGGGAGGAAAAGGAGATGAGGCATGGGGGAAAAAAAGAGAGACCCAATAAATAAAATGCCACTGAATAGTCATATTATTGTGAAATGCCCTTAATATCAAAGCTAAATATTCGGCCCGGCTATGTGGTGCATGTTAGCCAGACGGAAAGAAACCGGCCCATCTTTGTGGGGGGGAGGGAAAGACGTAGACTGTATATAAAACGAGATTACCGTCTGTTGCTTGTTGAGAATGTCTCTGTACACGGCCTCTCTGTGTTTCAGCTCCATTTCGATGGTTGCCTGTCTGGCCAGAGCCATGCCCTGCACCTGGGCCTCTGACAGATTGGGATTCTCCTTCCACTGCCAAACAGAAAGCCACCTGTTAGTCTGGACTCTTTGAATACACATGCACAGCCGCTCGCGTATAAACCGTATCTGTGGCGTGTCCATAAACACGGCAAAAACATCTTATGTCTTTGATATACCCAACTCTACAGCCAAGCAAAACTGGAGCACGCACATGATGGGAAACCTGCCGTGCTCAAAACATTCCTCAAATAATTGACAGTCGGGAAGGGATCGTGCCGTTCACGAGGGGGGGGAATGCTTTCTATTGAATATTAAAGTGTAATATATTAAACACAACATCTGAAATGTTCACATTTCCAATTGCACCCATTTTGCGCTTATTCTATTTATTGTTAAAGTAAAATCTTTCTCTGAGGGGAAAATTTGACAGCTTTTAAAACAAGCCTCTAAGGCAAGTGCGTTTGTAGCACTCAGACTTTGCATATCACTTTCAGGTTTTCTCTGCGAAGCCCGTTGTCTTTTAGATGTAATGACAAACTGTTACGGTGCGAGAATTAAACGTTGAAAGCAGCAGGTGCGGTTAATGGAAAACAACCCAGATCATTGTTAAATTAGCTGAATAATAGCAACATGTATTACTCAAACGATTCAGGTTACACTATCTCTGCCTTTTCATTACTTACCACTTGCCCGACGATATCCTCAAGCGAATCCCGGGGCATAGACTTCAGGGCGTTGGTGGCTTCCAATACCTTCTGTCGACCCTGGTTGATCAGCTCCTTTAATACAGAATTGTGGGGGTAAACAGAAGACAACCATTTTTTCCCCACTGGTTGCAACATGAATTTCAATTGGATATTAGAAAGTACAAAAAATCGTGGTTTGCTCAAATAACGGGTCAAAAGGTTCGAGCTGTTTATTCCTGCATTAACGCGATGTACTTGAACACATTTCTTGTGAATGCTCTGCAAGTGACTCCTGGACAAATTTGCTCGTGCCCTGCTTGATGCACGAGGTCCAATGACAAACACGTCCTGGCAGTTTATAATCCGCCTGAACATACCGTGGCTTTCAATAATACAATGGCAACGAAGGCATCCATAAATAGCAGCTGGCACAGACGTGCGCCAACTGCGAGCGTCCGGGGAGGCGCATCAAATTAGCCGAGGAGCTGTGGCATGCGACGTGTGAATGCGGCGCTCATTACCAACCTCCAGCTGCTGGTTGGACATGGAGGCCAGAGCTGCCACGTTGAAGGGGAAGTAGTTGCCCGATCCTCCGATGCCTACGGAAGAATACGCCGGCTGGTTGAAGCGCATGGAGAGACCCTGGAACAGAAAAAAGACCCCGTCATTTTAGTATAGAGGACATGGCGTTATACTGGAATGCACATATATTTGAATAAAGGCAAATTTCAGCCATCTTTAACCCTTGCATAACCAGGCTTTTTAAATCGCAGGGAAATTCAAGGTATTTATATTGGGGTGCACAACATTATTATTTCAATCACATGACCTTCACTGGAGTCAGTAGTTCTGAGACACTCGCCATAAGCAGACGACTCTGATTAAAAGATTTCCAAATACATTAACAGCTTGAAATAGACAGACCAACTGTCGTCTGTCCACGCACAGAGGTTTCAATTACCACAAGATATAAATGCCACAGTATTTACTAACACAGGGTCTAACTGATGACCCCTCTTTAGATGACATCATCAATATACCACAATTCCAGTCCACATAAAACGCCCACCTCCGCCTTCACTTTCCTTATGATGCGTCCACCATCTGCCGCCGATCTGCGGCTAACAATAACGGTCACGGCTTTCTGCCGCCGACAGACGGCGATCACCGGCTCAGAATGTGCGTTTGAAAATCGCGAACGTGCACCTTGTGACGGCGCTAAAACAACGCTCTAGAAAGGCCGGGGTCGGCTGGAGAACGCGCCCCTGAGTGCAGATGCGTACACCCTGTAGCTTTCCCGTCTGCGCCGTCCTTTTCATAAACACACCCTGATGGTGAATGACCGCTCACTCCCTAACATGAGCCAAAGCAGGTGTGCTGCAGCAGTACAGGGGTCATCACCTAGCACAGCTGGTCCTCTATTGGAAATGGAAGGCCTACTGTATATACACACGTAATACGAAATGTACACACACACACACACACACACACACACACACACACATACCATTAGTTTTTATTTTTCTTAAACTAACATCAACAATTAAACCGACACAACCGTTTATATGTAAATTGTGTTTATATTTGAAACTTAATTACAGATGAGATTCGATTACGCAGCCCAGAGAACATTTACCTCAAATTAATGAGGGCCCGAACACTGAAAACACTCAAACCATATATAATGTCTGAGAATCTGAGTAACAGGTTTAAGAAAAATGGTATGGCTTTAATACTCAGTGTTTCTACAGGTTTCAGTCAAATGTAAGACTATATCAAACACACACACAAAAATAAAAGGAATAGTAACGCTTCTATGGCAATGTTCATGGAGAAAACAAAGTTTATTAATACAAATATACATCCAAATAAGTTGCATAAGGATCTCATTCATTCATTCATCTTCTACCGCTTTATCCGATCTTCCCTCGGGTCACGGGGAGTCTGTGCCTATCTCAGGAATCTATGGGCATTAAGGCAGGATACACCCTGGATGGAATGCCAACCCATCACAGGACACACACACACATTCACACACACCTTCATACACTAGGGATGATTTTCCAAGGTGCCAATCAACCTACCGTGCATGTTTTTGGACCGGGAGGAAACCGGAGAACCCGGAGAAAAACCCCCTGAGGCACGGGGAGAACATGCAAACTCCACACACACATGGCCGAGACGGGAATCGAACCCGGACCCTGGCGGTGTGAGGCGAACGTGCTAACCACTAAGCCACCGTGCCCCATATTATCCCCATAAGGATCTTTTCCTAAAAAATTTAAAACAACTTTTTATTAAAAAGGGTGGCAACGAAATAAGGTCAACCTGCCTTAACCAAGCTTTAAATACATTTTTTCCAAGCAAAGTATTTTCCCCTCCGCATAGCTCCAAGATCTGTTTCATGTCTGATGTACAAGTGAAGAGAGATTCGCACCAATAATTGACAGCTGATTGGCTGTCGCATATTGGTCTCATTTGTAATTGTAATACAACAACGATATATTTTGACTACAGCTAAAGTCACAGTCACAACAGAAACGAATAAACAAAAACATTCTAAACTGCTGCGGGAGAATGTCAACGATTCAGCGTTACAGACATCGGGAAATTAAGACGTGTTTAAAATGAGCTAGAACAAATGTAATACGTAAGGCCTAAAATATTTTAATAGATTTCACACCTTTTCTTGAAAATAAATAAATAAATAAAAAATACTCCTGAATACGCCAACAGTAATTCTCTGACCAGCCTTATAGAGCATTTTCTTGCACCACAATACCTTGAATACAATAATATATGCCAAGTGGCCTTAAATGTATTCTTGTTGCCCTTGTGGCGATTTGAGCCACACACACACGATCAGAAATACGTGTAATAATGATTGGCAGTGGGGTCTCCCTGGTAACGTAAACACCCTCGACAGCAACAGTGGAAAAGTTTCGGCTTTTGTTTTCACACAAGTACACATTTCTCTCGGTGCGGCGCTCATGGCAATAATAAATTAAGGTTGCGGTTTGCGCGCACGTGATTGCCGCCGCCGCTGCTGCTCCCCGCGTCCAGCTGGTTAAAAAGCTACCCTGATTACCGGCGGATCGTATTGCAATCAGATGTGAAAACGGCTCCCATGATCATAACCATATTCCAACATTCTGATTCTTATATGGTGGCCCTCAATGGACCTTTCATACTTTCAATATAGCAAACCGAATAGACCAATCGTGCTTCTCGTAACTCTCTCCTCAATCGAATGTTAATGTTTTGCCATTCCGATAACACCTTGTTTTTTTTGCACATATTAGCCTGTTAAAGATCAAGCACCAAGTTATTTATAGACCATTACATACTTTGACTGGTTTACTAACAAGTGCCACATCGAGTGCCACATTAGTAAGGTGCTGCAAACTCGCCCCAGAAGTCGCATAGGAAGAACTGCACTAGCTCATTCACCATCATTCACTAGCTCTAACGAAATACACCATTGATACAATAAAGCCATCATCCTTGATTTCAATAGCAGGCAGCTGCTGCAATATTTTCCCAGGAACCTATAGTTAAGTAACACAAAACCAAAACAAGGCATTCTGGGTAAGGGAGACGTACCTTTTTCTCAGCTTCATACTCGGCCCAGGCGGCTTTACGGTCCTCTTCACTCAAAGCCTCCTCCTCTTTGTGGTCCAGCAGGGAATCGTGCTCGTGGTAACCCACAATCTGATCCTTGAAGTTGTGTATCAGCTCAGCCAGAACAGGGTCCTGCGAGAAAAGCGGAGGAGGTGAAAAAAAAAAAACACCACAACCACCACACACCACCTCGCCTGAACGAGATCGTCCAATCCTTCGAGGCGGACTTCGGACGAACGCTGCAGTTTCTGCGATGATCTAGTCAAGTCTGAGCACGCTCATCTGGCGCAAACAAACCCTCGGAGCCCATTAACACCCGGCAAAAACAAGACTCTTACTTGTGTGCGTCTATTCGTTTAATCAAGAGCATTTAATCAGAGACAGGAAAACACCGTCATCGAATCATAAATTACATATCACAAAAATGTGAGCAACACGGGGTTTCCAGGGCGACGCCGTTATTAAAAACAATACCTGATTAAAAGCCAGTTTCACGCAAAGGCGGTTTAAATTACACTCCGCCACAAATTGTTTGCTTTCCTTTGTCTTGCCTTTGCTTTAAGTGGACCTTTCCTATTTGGCACCGGCGCGGATTTGCTGTCGTACTCAACACGCTGGATGAAAAATGAACACTTCGTTCGTACAAACAAAATTCATCATGCAAACTATTAAAGATGAAAAACAGTTACAGGCCGAAAAATGTTGCTACAAGCTCAAATAAACCCCAAAGTAACAAGGCAACAGAAGAACTAGACCTCTTTACTGAGAAGGGTATTGGGAAGGGGGTGGGGATGGTGGGGGTCGGGGTTAATCGGAAATCTCAAGGTCTATTTATGGTAAAATGAAACCTAAAGATATCGGGGCTCGAACAAGCAGGTAAAAAAAAAAAAAAGAAAAAAGAAAGAACAGACACTGCCATGTTTTCTGCATTACGCCACGGCAAAGTAATGGACTGCAGAGCTACAGATCCCTCCACATCAAGTGGCTGGAATAAGTGGACTTGATGGCCGAAAAATAAAAACATGTGGCAAAAGCAAGTACAATCAGCGACGGCCGAGCCGAGCCTATCCCCTCCACAGCCAGAAATCATGGCTGCACTTTCAGTTACTAATTAAAACATGACAGAACACTGAACCCCCTCCTCCACCGCACCGTTGACGCTCGGAGATCTCCCAGGTCTCACAAAAACCCAGAAAACAAATCTCGTGACTACGACGTGACTCGCCATAAAGGAAGATTTCGCAGCGAAAACCTCGGAGGAGGCGTTTCCCAGCAAGAAGGCAATTTCATGATTAAGCTGTTGCTTACATCTCGGGCAGAACATATTTCAAACACCGCCTGCTCGACGTTGTAGCCCAGAGGCAGAGCAGAAGTCTGGACTTAACTGAACACTCTTCATTGCTGAGCCGGTAAATGGGTCACAGAGCCGAGGGGGGTCGGATGACAGTGGCGCTGCTGTCTGGGGAGAGAGAGCGCGAGCTCACAATGCTGGGATTCCTGATTAATCTCTGAGCTGAAACTTCCCGGGTGGTCCAGGCCGTCTCGTCAACCTGCCCAACATGTGGATCTCGAGCTGAGCCACTAATGACCATAAACGCTGCCCGTACCACGGACTAGTCCTTTTGTATAAAGACAGCTTAAGCGAATGCTATCGTTTTACCTCCAAGTAAAAAAGTATGGGTGGTGGTGTGGGGTAGGTAAAAAAATCTTGAAAGGAGGAAAAAAGCTTCTTTTTTTAAACAGGGGGCAAAACAGGACCTTCAGCTTACTCTGAAAGGGGGGGGGGGGGGGGGCTTTTTAACTTTTAATCATGGTACTTAACTCTCAGGGATGGTCCCAGGTGAAATCCAGGCCAGTGCTGAAGAAACCTCTCGATTAATTCTTTCAATAATGTTAGAGATGTATATGCACTTTAAACACTGTACTGTGCTCAAAGGTTTTGCCTCCTGGGGAAGGCGGTTGTGGTGTGTGTGTGTGTGGGGGGGGGGGGTGTAGTTGTGTACTGAAGGACTAAAGTGTAATAACACAATCTGTTATTTATCCTTACTAAACGTCTAATCATAGCTGTGATGGCTTAGACTACCATTTAGTTTTAAGCATACATAAGACGCCTAATTTTAGTGAAGGTTTTAATATATTTGATATTAAAATGTGCGTTAAGAGATTATAAACGAATGAATGAAAATAGCTGAGATCATAATGCTGATTAGAGCATTATATAATTTGTGCATGAAAATAGCAGATTTTATGCAAAAATTAATTAATAACAATCAGCCACATGGACAAACCCTAGTTGAGACCCATAATAATCTTAGGTGTACCTACCAGGGTCAGAATTTATAAAAGGTTCATCAGACACAGCTGGCATTTCCCAGTGTTTGTAAGATAAGATGTAAAGAAGAAAAATTAAATAAAATAAAAAAAAAAAAACACGCTATATCGCTCTTGGATTCAAATAGAGATACGAATGACTTGGAGTAGATACAAACAGCCAGCGGCATTGCGTTACATTCCTGGTTCTTTGCCATTCTTTATTTAAAATGATCTTCTGTCTTTTAGGCAGGCTTATCAAACAAAAAAAGGCCTGAATGACCCTTGTAAAAAGGTGTGTGATTAGCAACATCTGCAGCACCATCTGAACCAGTGCTACAAGGGGAGGGGGGGGGGCAAAAAAATTGGCTAGTTTTACTTAAGCTTTTGTGTTCATTCAGGGAATTTGTTTAAAGGCTCTGGCAAACAAGACCACGAATACTTGTAATGAAATCCCAAATAAATCCTGATGGTGTTTTAAAAGAAACTCTAAGCTTCAAAGTTCAAAGTACCAGGGCTATTTTTTCCAGTGTTTATATCAAGTATACCACTTTATATTTGCTTCGAATAAGGACTTTTTTCCTTCAGCTGTTACTGCCCAATTTCTCGACCCCTGAGGCCGTTTCTTTTAAACATCGAATTATTCGCACGTGTTTCCGATCTCTCGCTATAGACACTATAAATGTCATGGGCTCGTCGCTAAGGTGGAGCACTGGGAGGAAAACGAGTATAAATCTCGCCTTCGATCATTTATTCATGGGATATGTAGAGGCTGCGACAGAACGAGGTATTTACATGACAAATTTACAGAACAAATTAATATGACGAGCAAAACGAATCAACATGTGATGTTTCAAGGCATCCACCATTTTTCCTGAATACCTGAATCAGAATTTTACTTGGTGCATTTTAGCTTTGTACCAAAGTTCACTACAATGTCCCTAACACCATGCAAACACTTGCTGGTGAAGTGCGATCTCTCCCCCAACCCCCTCCCCCCATTTTCATTTCATGCTAATACTACAAGCTATGCGTTTTCACTGCATTTTAATGCACCTGAACTGTTTGTGTACCTGCTATTCTATGGAATATATTAATCGACCCCTCATTGCATGAACCATTTAGCAACTTCCATGATTAAAAAAAAAAAAGAAACCAAGCTAGCAATGCTGACCAAAACACTACCCGCTTTCTGAGAACTATGCAACTAGCAATCAAAACCAAACGCATGTCTCTCCTGATATACAAAATCCCTCTGCAGAGAGAGAGAGAGAGAGAGAGAGAGAGAGAGATTTCAGCAGACACTGCTTTTGACCTGCAGGTGCATCCACAGTAAGCAAGGGCTCCAGGGGCAGGAGATTTATTTATTTATTTTATTTTATTTTATTTTTTTGGGAGGAATGCGAGAGCTTGAGATATTTGTAATACCTGACCTTAGCTAGTCAAAACATGTGCACACAAATTATACACATAACCTTATTGCCCTATTATAAACAGTCTCCCACGAGCTGAGCAGTCCACTTCTGGCATGACTCCTGATGTCCGCCTTCCATCACGCCAGACTCCACCAACTTTAAATTCTAGTCCAGAGTGGCACCGAAACAAGGACCATTTAACACGCATCGTGAGTATTGCCTTTTACCCAGAGTAAGGACTGAAACGTAAAAATGTCAGAGCTTGGGTGGGGGGGGGGGGGCTTAAGAAACATCTGGGGAAGCTTATTAAGCCTTGTTCCTGCAGCTAATTATCCTCAGTTGAAACCCGGTCCTTTTGGCGATGCGGGAAACTTACAACAGTAGCAATATTCCGGAACGTTCCCTTCCAATGAACGGACGGCAAGACAGGGCAGACCCCACCCTTCACCGTCAGTTGGCTCAGCCCTGGAGCCCAGGTACATAAAAGAACTGCAGCAGGGCCTGAGGCAGCTTCCAGACCCCCTAAGCTGGGTGGCTCTCGTGTCTGGGACGTGGTGCTCTTCTTTGTCATTATGGAGGAAGTTTCCTTTGTCTCCAATTAGTTTCTCTGAACAGTGCAAGGGCATCCTGAAGGGGTGTTTTGAATAATGACCATTCATCAGAAAAAAAAAGGAAAAAAAGGGGGAAGCAACGTTTACGGTGCTGCTTTGAAAACTTCAGAGACAAAGCTGTGAATCAGCTTTAAACAGATGGCCTTCATGATGGCGGGCTTGTTTGGGCGAGGGGAAGGGAGGTCAGAGCTGCTGCAGGCCACATTCAGATGCAGGAGGGCTGACTGAGCAGGATGTGTGCAGTACAAGAAGTAAGGGAAATGGGGATCGTGGGGGGGTGGAATTTCCCAGAAATACCAAGGGCAGAGAGGTAGGGTAGAGGCTACCACTGCTAAAACATGCAACGTTTGTATTTGGGGGAGAGGAACATTACGATACTAAACAAATATACTCATATCTGTCTAGATTGATATCTAATTAAATGCTAAACACACTAAATGAGTGGATGAGGCTTGGTAATGCATTGTCGGGTCATGAGAAAACGGGTACAATGGGTGCCAAGTTTAAAAATATTTCCTCCGTTTCATAAACTTGGCCGTGGCAAAGTGAGAAATAAAGATAGGGCTTTGAGGGATGGACTGACTCATCTTCATACCATTGCAGACAGCAGATTCCATCCATAACAGCTGACTTGTTACATTCTGGTGCACATATGGCCAAATGTAGGCATCTCTGGAGAGCTTTAGGCACTGTTTGATGTAATCGAAAACAAAATGAATAAACGAAGCAAAAGGCATTGCTGGAATGCCAGGAATCATTTAACGATCCGAGATGCCATTGTAGCCAATGGGAAACCGTGTATATTTGACCTGCATTTCCTTTATGTCTAAATATCTGGGGGGTGACAATATATTGTAGCTGTATCGATTTTATGCGATGAATGACGATCATTTTTGTAAAGCAGTCAAATGACACGAATTGTTGCGTTTTAACACCATGTTAGCATCGAGGCTACATACAAGGTCAACATCGAGTTCGCAGTATTTACGCTAAAACTTAAAACACATGAGATGTTGTGAAATAAACCTCCACATATGCCATGAATGCTAATATTCCGTCTACACTGATGAGGTTGGCTCAGATGAACCACTTTTAGAGTTATTACCCCAGTAAGTGGCGCATTTTTAATCGCAAAAAGGTAACGTTTACATTATCGTGCTTACGTTATCCGCGGTCGATGGGAACTAACCGTTTCGGGAAAAGGTCAAGGATCAAAGCAACAGAAACCTCGAAATGATGACTCTTTAGCGCAGCGATGTCAGCGGGGGTCTAACTTTGATACTCGCGATAAACCGCCCGCAATAAATAACAGTAAACAGGCCAATATCTGTGCAGCTGTGCGAGTTTGGACGCATTTTGAGGGATCTGCCCTGGATTTCTTTGTCTCCAATTAGTCTCCACCGGCATCAGTTATATAAATGCAATATAAACACTTTCTGGTAAATACGCGTAAACAGAGGCATCTCTCCGCAGCTGCTCGTCGTTGTGTGCGGCTCGACGCACTACCTAAGCCCAATGGATTCTTGTAAACACTGCAGGGGCTCTTTCCTGTGACAGCACACCTGTGCCAAAGTGCAAGCGAGAAGAGAAGGGGAGGAAAAGAGAAGAAAAGAAAGAACGAAAAACTATCGGGACAAAAGCTAGCACTAAAACATCTTACCCCTCCCGTTTACCACTACCCCTTGAAGCACTAAATGCTTTGGAGCCAAGCCACATGAGTAAACACAGTTTATCACCCCCTGTAAAGTTCAAAGGCAGCATGTACCCACAAAACAGGTTTTGAAGCATTAAAACTTGTGTGACTTGATAATAAGAAAAAGATACATGTGCAAATGATTGCAGGTGCTGGTCCTATAGCATCCCAAGTGCACTCACAAGGGTACATGGGATACCTTACCTTGGGTAACATGGGTGTGGACCGCTTGCTTTTCTTTTCTGATGGGTCGTCCAGCTGATCCGGCTCGAACGTGTACAGTTCAGTCAGTTCGTTCATGGTGAAATGGCGCTCGATCTGTTGTTGGTCCACCACACGGAAGGACAGGGACTGTTTGGCCACCTGCCTGTCGTAAATCTTCTCCTCCATGGTTCCCTGTTGGTGAAACAAACTAATGGTGTTAAGACATGATTGTGCTTTTAGACTATAACAATTTCAGGTTTTGGAAAAAGAAGGAAAAAAAAAAAAAATATATATATATATATATATATAGATATATATATATATATATATATATATATATATATATATCTATATATATATATATATATATATATAATATATAAAAAGAGTATAAATATACAGAAGCCCGACATCATATCAGAAATTTTGTAAGCACTACTGAATACGTTTTGTCATTCCATATGGCCTTGTTCGCCCCAGGCTGGTCACATGCCAACACACACCCCACACTACCAGCTGGGAAAAGAAAAGTTTTTTAAAAGCCAAACTTTTTTTAATAAAAGCACACTACTACTATATACTATTATATATATATATATATATATATATATATATATATATATATATATATATATTATATATATATATATATATATATATATATATATATATATATATATATATACACACATACATACATATACATATATATATATATATATCTATATATATATATATATATACATACATATATATATATGCACTACACACATTTATCAGGCATAGCACCTTCCTAAAATGTTAGTCCCATTTTCCACAAGTTCAGGTTCCTCCTTAATATATCCCACCCACTAACAGGGGTCATAACGAGAGTCAGTGCAACTTAACCCGAGGCATTTCCATACGACTGATGATCTTTTTAAACATGCTCTTTGGAGTCATCAGAGCGAATGGGAAATCGAATTTTGTCTAGGTTTAGATGTACAATCTCCAGCTACTCTGACTGCTTTGGAGACAAACCCATTTTTACGTGTATCATATTGAGCAGCGGAGAACAAGAACACACATGCATGCAGTTCACACTTCACAAAGAGGGGTGAAAAAGTAAATTTGAGATTCATTCCTCACCTGAGCCAAAAACCGGTAGACATACACAGTTTTTGTTTGGCCAAAGCGGTACACCCTGAAAATACTCTGAATGTCATAAGACGGGTTCCATGAGGCGTCAAAGATAATGACCCGGTTTGCTGCCACCAAGTTGATCCCTAGAGAGCCAGCTCTTGTGGAAATGAGAAAAAGACGACCCCTAAAGGGAAAAAGGAAGAGACAAATAGAGGTGCTTACAACTCATGGTAACAAAGACTGAAATGTAGAAATGCAGTTTACGTTCATTGAACATATATTTGATCATCCTAATTTTAATAAAATGGTTTATTAAATGTTACAGGTTGTTGTTAATCATATTGTGCACCGCAATTAATGATGGAATTCAACCTGAAGTAAGATTTTTGTTTTTTTCGTTTTAAGAAGGATCTTTCTACAAGGAAAAGACACAGGATTTACAAGAACCCATATAACTAGACGAGCAAAATTACCAATTAGGATTTCTTTTCGCAATCTAATACAAATACTGACGAAACTAGCTTAGACGGAACTCATAGAATAGCCTTTATTTCTCACATATACATTACAGCACAGTGAAATTGTTTCCTCACATATCCCAGCTTGTTTTTTGGACACTGGGGCCATGATACAGTGCCCCATTGGAACGAAGAGGGTTAAGGCCCATGTTCAAGGGCCCAAGAGTGGCACGAACCACAGACCTTCCGATCAGTAGCCCAGGGCCATAGCTAGCCCTCCCCCCTCAAGCTTTAATGGGCCTGCAAATGAATGATTCCAAGCCACTTGCTAGTAAGTTCAGCAACGTATGAGGCATTTAAAGCAATGTTTTATAATGCGTTTACCGAACATTGTTGATGTCATTGAATTCCTCTGCCCATTTCTTCCTTGTCAAGGCGTTAGTAGAACCATCGAGTCGGTAGTAGTCAATGTTTCTGAACCACTTGCCCTCGCCTTTAAGAGAATACAACATTACAGAAGGTCAGTGCTGATTCGCCTTACAAAACAACAAATGCAGCCATCACTAAGGTTTCGCACAGAGAAAAAAAACAAGCTTCATCCAGTCATAACAAAAAACGAGTGTGTTGGGCGCACAGCGATAAATCCTGGTGCCAGTTTCGTCCATGTAGGCCTTTGGTAAAGAATGCACACAGTTAGGTGGCTGAGTGGAGGGTACTCATGTTTGGCCTTTAATATTACTGCCTCCCTCTGTGAGTGTTCATAACTAACATTACAGTATGTTTCCAATTACTTCTCTGTGATCTTTTCATTACAAATTGCAAAGCCTTAAGCAAACATTTTTTCGGGGAGGGGGGCGGGGGGGGGGGCGGAGTGGGGAAGCAAAGCCAAGGTCTAATCATTTTCAAAATGAAAGCAAAAACAGCTGCTGAAGTTTAATTAGGAAAATGACCTTATGCCAGAGGCTTTTTGTCCAAGTGTGTAGGATGTGTGTGAAATTGAGACCTTTTAACTTAGATCCTTGTCAGATGTGCACTAAAGATAGGCTCCTAAATTTGACCATCGACCCTTTAAATCAGACATTAAACATAAAGTCAGGTACGAGTGGTCACGTTTGGTCGTCATATGACCCGGAACGCTAACATGCAAACATGTCCGGCTTTTTTAAACGTGTACCGTAAAACTTCGCTCCGAATGACTTGGGCGATAAATTGAAACGTGGCCCGTTAATGTACAATGAGGCGTTCATGACATACAGCTCACTGCCAACAAATGTGCCTCTAAGTGCAGGCACCATTAAAGAGACTGCAGGATCGATCAAGCTACTGTTTACTGCAACACGTGCAGAATAATAAGTGTGCTTATAGAAACATATGGGGCAAAAATATAGCACAAATATAAATACATTTAGTTTTCCTACTCTACACGTAACATGAATGCTCTTCTATGCTTTACTGATACTGAAACCGAGCAAGCTGTGGACAGACAGCATGTCTCCGTTCATTTGAGATATATTCATCTGTTCGATGGCCTCGTGCAGGAAAGTGCCAATCAGTGCGCTACCTTTGTAAGGAGAGGTTTTTCCCTCTTCTTTGGCTCTGCCTGCTAACTCCAGGAAATCCTCAATGAGGTCCAGGGAAATGAGTGACTGACTGAACACCAAACTGGAAAAACACACATCAAAAAAACAACAAACAGTGCAGTTAGTCCATCAATGAATATTCAGCAGTGAAGAAGAAAGAGTGATAAAATATTCTTATGTTGATTTATACATGTGTATATATAAACTCAGTGACAATAATGCAAGTAATTCATTGCTTTCCACCGGTTATAAGGCACAAGCATTTGGGAGGAAACGTACACTTTATCTTCAACGTCTTCTGCCATTCGCAGAATTTCAAACAAAAGCACCATTTTCCCAGAGTGTTCCAGAACCTCTGAATCGGGTTCGCTCACAAACTCCTTGTACCAGTCAGGGGACGGGCTGCCGGGGCCCGAGTTGCTTGGACGAACTAATGAACACACACAATACACATTATCAAAATGACATTCGTTTCCCAGTGAAAGTCTGTTATACACTGGATTGCCAAACGTTTGCGGACATCTGGGTATACCCCAATTTCCAGGGAAGATGATCTACTGGGATTTTTGTTTTTGTGACAAATTTGAGTTCATTTAGCCACAAGGGTGTTCCCAGGTGTCCCAATACTTTTGTCAATACAGAGTATCTCACTGGCATTAATAGAAATACAACTGGGCAAAATATGGAATGTTACACATGTTATTATTGTTAGTGAGTGACTATAGCTAACATCTATACTAATCATCATCTCAGGAGGTCTAGATGCAGACAGGAAGTGTTCAGCTGAACAGTGCACATTATAAACGCTCTAACAGTGCTGATAAATGTTAGGGAGAGAAGCCAGCCAAAATTTCATAACAAGCACTCAAATACACCTTAGTGGCTTTTTTGCAGTTTAAAAATCATTGGTGATGGAACGTACCTTCTTCAACGGGTTCAGCTCGATTCCGTCCTTCCGGGTTTCCTCCACGCGAGCTTGTGTTCCACTCTTTAATCACCTCCACGTCGTCACTGTCGGACTTGTCCGAGCTCTCCGCTTTGCCTTTTCCCCGTTTCTTCTTCCTGCGTACGATTTGGACATGTGTAGATCAGCACTAGCGAGGACGAAGTGAAAGGACAAACTGACAATAACATGAAATGGGATTCTGACCTCTTGGTTTTTTCGTCTTCGGAGGTCAGGCTCATGGAGGACTCCTCGGTTTCAGACGCGATGAACTCATCCATGCTGTCCTCATCAAAGTACCCCTGTTCAGACCGAAACACGTCATTGATTATCTTCGGAATTATTTAACGATACATAGGGAATCTCTTTATTCAGTTATAACGGTCAGAAATCATCCGATTAATAAAGCAGAAGTGACCTAAGTGACTGATTTCATGACTAGAATACGTGAATCACATAGTCCGCCTTTTTCATAGAGTTTGCTACCAAAAAAAAAGATCTGAGTATCTTAACCGTATTTGGCAGCATGCGGTTTATTTATTTGACCGCATTTAACGGAGTCTAACTGTGTTTACATACAGCATAGACCAGAGTCACTCAATTAACCTAACCAAAACCAGACATTTTTCCACTGATTATACACTATTCAATCATTCACATCAAATCTGCCCTGATCGCCACTGGCCTGTATGATTTCTTTTTTTTTTTTTGGGGGGGGGGGGCGCGGGGTTGAGGTTCGTCACAGAAAA
The DNA here is from genome assembly GCA_030449085.1 of Kryptopterus vitreolus. Taxonomy (NCBI): domain Eukaryota; kingdom Metazoa; phylum Chordata; class Actinopteri; order Siluriformes; family Siluridae; genus Kryptopterus; species Kryptopterus vitreolus. The sequence continues at coordinate 3,903,719 of JACRUU010000004.1, forward strand.
TCAAGAAGCGTGAAAAACAGCAGACGAGCAAATAACTACGGAGCGGCTTTAAGGAGGCCGAATTAACGAAGCTGAAGCAAAAGCAGAAATGCCTGTACAATGTCAATTCAAAGAACAATCACAACTATGCAGACAAGGGGGAGGGGGAAAAATTTAAATAATAATTTTTAAAAAGCAGGATTGCGACTGCCGGAGCTTTGAACCAATCGGGTGCGGCCCATGTGTTTGTTTCCTGGTAACGGGAAAGCGTATGTTTTTGTTGGGATCAGCGACATTGGATAATGTCAGTAGCAATATCCAGCCACTAGGGGCGTGCTAGCGAATTTCTCCAAAAAGGTCTCGGGAAAATCCGTTAGTCGTGCAAGATTCCCTATCTTTCATTATCTGTACACGCTGTACATTTTACATAGGGACAAAATATTATACAAATATTTACCTGGCTAAATAAAAGTATTTTTTTACATTCAGTAAAATTATTGTTAACCTAATACAGTGCTATTTACAGGTTATCGTGCTCGGCATGAGCAACTATACGGAAAGTGATGACTGGGGGGGGAAACTCCAGCGCTCCCCTGGGATGGGGTTTTAGTGCTGATTAAGGCCTGCAGCTCGCCAGTTGTGCGCCTTTGTTCATTTACCTTGTTTTCCTTACTGATGTAGTCCAGCTGGAGACACCAAGGATGCGTCCAGATTCTGCTGAGCATCTGGAAATCCTGGAAAAGCTTTGTGCCTGCACGGCCTCTTCCCCCCTCCAAGGCAGCACCGGCACCTGCTCGGTAAAAAAGAACCGGTTTATTCAGTTGTGACGGGACAATATTTACAGTTATGGCAGTCATTGAGTCATTTACAACTTTATCCCTTATAGAAATGCACAATGTAACAACTTGGAGCCTTGCTCAGGGGCCCCTGTCATGGC
>JACRUU010000004.1:3912134-3982134 GCA_030449085.1 Kryptopterus vitreolus
TGCGGAAATAAACAAAAATCAACACGGAAACTAAACCACGCACCTCCTCACAAATGATAATAGCTACGACGGCATAGTTATTCTACGACACGTGTGAAACTCGAGGCCCGAGGGCCCAATGTGGCCTGCCATGTCATTTGATGTGGCCTGCGAGAGTTTAAAAGGTGTATGATTGCATTAAAATAACGCAATGCTGCTTAAAGCTTGCATTGACAAACTACATCTCCCACAATGCATGGCAACCCACCACTAGATTTGCAGTTTATCCCAGTTTATACAATTTAGCAGTGTAAAAACCACACCGGAGAAAAAAAAAAAAAAAAAACACATCCGGACTCACCATCCACTTGATGGGGTTTCAGCTTGGTCACCATATTCCTGTGGACTTGGACAAGTGGCTCCTTGGTCTCTTCATCCTCATCCAGCACCAATTTAGTAGTAATGGGACAGGTGACCTGTGAAGATTCCTCCACCACGATTGTCTAAAATGAGCAAGAGCACATGATGAGCCCCTCTAAAGAAACGCGGTGGTGGCTGCATTCAAAAGCCGTGATAAATCACCCCATCCCCTTTCACCACAGTTACGCCCCGAGTCAACTCACCTCCCTCAGTTTCTCTCTCAGCCGCTCTTTTTCGGCTATCCGCTTGCGTCGCTCTTCTTCCTCTTTCAGCGCGTTCTGGGTCTCGGAGCGTAGCTTGTCATCTTTCAGGATCTTGCGGATCTTCTTGCGGCCCTTCGGTGTGCCCTTGTCGTCCCCGTCCTCCTCGTCCCCGTCGCCTTCACCTTCCTCTGCGCTCTTTGGAGAGAGAGGGGGAGGAAAAAAAAGCCTCAGCCACAACAGAGCGTGCAGTAAAATCTTGTGGCTGGGAGCACGCGAGCAGACGGTACCTTGTTGCTGGAAGAGTCGTCTTGAACCTTAATCCGTCTCCGCTTTTTCTTCTTCTCTTTCTGGTAACTCCTTTCGCCGTCTTTATCGGCTTTTTTGGAGGAGCTGCAAGAGGGCGTCCATCAAATTTAGCGTCGGAAGACAAATAAAGAGGACATAGTAATTGTCTAGCCAATGATACTTTACTGAGATACGCGCATCAGATCTAATCTGTTCGGCAAGACGGAGGGGGAACGTTAAAGACAACAACCACATTTGGTTCAGAACAGGAGCTTTACTGATGAAACGGATATGGGGCGAGTCCGAATTCCTGTCTCACCGAGTTTTTCGCTTGGTGCTCTTGCTGTCCTCGTCGTCTTCGCTCACGGCCTCGCTCAGCGCCGACTCGCTGCCCGAACCAGAGCCAGAACGTTTGAAGTCTGAATCAGCGGAGTCGTCGCTGCTCACTGCACGAGGCAAAATAGAAATATATAACAGAGTCATTATGCAAGAGCACGCGTCGTGTCCTGTTATACACCTCTAATGTATCAACAAGGAAAGACAAACTAATCTCTGGTACGTTCGGAGTGCACGTAAGCCTTTATGAAGGCCGCTATCTGGGTAAACGCTAACCTTTCCGTCGTCCTCTTCTCTTCCCCTCTTTATTGCCCCTTGGCTGGTTTGTCGTTGTCAGAATCAGCCTCGCTTAATGTCAGCTTCTTGCGAAGCAGCTTGTGTCTCCGGCCGGCCTTTTTCACGTCCACTTCTGAACCAGAGTCAGAGTCAGAGTCCTCTTCTTCTGTTGAGGGAAAGAAGACCTTTCTGATGAGAAAAGCATATGTGCGATGGACCTACAGGTAACAGGTCATTTTACTAGCACTACACTCTAAAGAAGAAGAGAGGTTTTATGAATAAAAGATGAGTCTCTTGCATTAAGGATCCTTTTTCTGTTACAAAGCAAAGACACCGTAGGCTACTTACAAGAAAACAAGGTTTCAACTTTTAACCAAAAGGTTTCAAACTTTTAACTTTGCAAGGAAACTGGTTCTATACTCCACAAACTACCGTCAGAGTTACTGTTAGAACAGACCTTGTGGGACAGAGGCAGTGATTATAATAAGCAGCATGTAACTTTGCATGCTACTTTTCTTCCAGCCAAAATCAAGCGTGTTTGTGCTGCCACAGGATCAACCAGGTCATCTCAGCAGAAATAACACAAAACACAAATATCATCCCCTTCAAACGACGGAGTCCTCATGCCAAGAAAGGTGAACGGGACCGGATCGAATCTTAAACAAGACACCGAACCATCACTCGGTTTCAAAAACAACCCACATTACACGCCGTTACCGCTCGATTTCGTTCCTTATCTACAAGAGCCGTACCTTCACCATCGGAGCTGCCGTCATTCTTGGCTTTGGTTGAAGACTTTTCGTCTTTATCCTTTTTGAGGTCTTCGTCTTCTGAAGAGCTGTCGTCCCCTGAGGAGTAATTGGCTTTGATCTGTGCTAACAGCATCTTCTTTGCAATTCTGCAAAACGGTTTAAATAGAAGGCAGTAATCCGTTAAAAATGCGATTAAAACCAGGCGTATTTTTTATTCGGTTTTTTTTTTTTTTTCGTTTGCATAAAAATGCACGCCAAGGAATGCTCGAACAAAACCATGATGTCTCCAAGAACTCAAATTCTCAAAAATGAGACTGTGTGAAACCAGCCAGCTAATAATAAACCCACCAATTAGCACATGTACTGGTATTTATATCGGTGTGGCCGCTGAGTGTATTTGTGGAAACTCATTGTACTTATACGCACTAGAGGAAGAACAGCCTTTGCTCATCACATATACGTTACAACACAGTGAAATTTCTTCCTCGTGTATCTCAACCGGTTTTTGGAAGTGCAGGGTCAGTCATGGTGCACTCTCGATGAGCATGAACCCCTGGAGCACAGATCGTTAAGGGCTTTGCTCAAGGACCCCCGACCTTCCGATCACGCTTCAACACTGCATAGGAAAACAATTCATTTGCATGAAACTGCAGGACTGAAGGAATCTTTGTTCATACCTATTCTCGGGGTCATCATCGTCGTCCACCACCTGGGAGGGTTCCTCCTTCACTTGAGCTTCATCTCCTGAAGACGACAATCATACACATATAAATATAAATATATATATATAGATAGATATATATATTATATTACATAATATATATATATATAGTGTGTGTGTGTACACGTATGTATGGAGTATGTATGACATATATATATATTAAAGACAGACAATATATATTATATATATATGATATACATACATACATATATACATGATATATAGATATATAGATGAGACATATATAGATAGAGAGATCATATATATATATATACATATATATATATATATATATATATATATATACATATATATATATATATATATATATATATATATATATATATATATATATAGATATATATATATATATATATATATATATATATATATATATATATATATATATATATTCTAGTACACACACACACACACACAGTATATAAATAATGTATATACATATACATATGTACACACACACACACACACACACACACGAGCGCCTACGTAAGTCGCTGTGTGAAAGAACAAGTAAGTAGATCGCTCTCATTTGACTGACCTGATGATTGATGGAAAGCGTCCATGTGAGGCATCACAGACTCGAGAATCGGTTTTATCTTCTGCTGATCCCCACTGTCCTCTCCGGAGTCGGCCGCCTGCTCCTCCTCCTCCTCGCTGGACGACGAGGCTTTCGCGGCATTTTCTTTCCCCTTTTGCGAGCGCCGTTTGCGCTCGAACGATCTCTTTGGACCTTTTTTGCCCTCCTTCGCGTGGCCCTCCTTTTCCTTCTTGCTCTTTCCCTTCACCTTCTTCTTCTTCTCCTTCTTGTCATCCTCCTCCTCCTTGCTCTCATCATCCTCCTCCTTGCTCTCTCCTTCCGCTTCCTTGCTCTCCCCGTCCTCCTCCTTGGTTTCGCTCACCTGCTTCTTGCCTCGTTTGGATGATTTCTTCGTAGTGCGGAGCTTGCTTAAACTCTTGATCTCTTTCTCGAGATCCGAGTCGTGATTCGAAGAATCTGATTCTTTACCCTTCTTCTTTTTGGCGGCTCGCTTCTTTGCTTTCGTTGACTTGGCGCTGGCGTCAGAATCTGAAGACGACGTAATGAGCTTACGTTTAGCGGACTTTTCGGGCGCTTGTTCGGTGGACTTTTGCGCCGTTTCTTCGTTTCCCGCGGCCGTGCCGTTAGGCTCCGCCTCTTGTTCGTCCGAGCTGGCCTCCAGGCCTTCCGCCTGCCGCAGAACCTCGGGGACTTCATCAGAGTCGGAGTCGGACGGAGACGGGACCTTTGAAGTGCTGCATTCTTCGTTTTCTTTCGCGCTCTCGGACCTACTCTTACGCCTCCCTTCGGATGACTTGCGCAGAGGCGTGGTCTTCATCCTGGGAGAGCGCCTGCTTTCGTCCGGTGACAGAGCACCATCCTTTTCTTTCGCCTCTTTCTTACCTTCATCTTTCTTAATGGTGATTTTAAGAGGAATAGGGGTGAGCTTGACAACTAGCTTTTTGCTGACCTTGGCAGACTTCTTCCCCGAATGGGACGACTTTGTGTGTCCCTGTGTGTTCTTGCTGTCTGTGGAATCGAGAGAATCCTTTTCGCCCTCTTGTTTCACACAATCGGAAAGACTCTCGACCATCTCGAAGAGTTCCTCGGGGACGGACGGTGGTATAGACACGATGTCTTTGTCAAGAGAAGCTTCTCCGGCTTCATCGTCTTCGCAGTCCGGTTCGCTATTGGCGACGTTAGCATCAGCGTCGTTTTCTAGAACGCCGTCCTCTGGAGTATCTGCTGATGGAGCTGCTTCTTCCATCATTTCCACATCAGCTTCAGGAACATCATTTTCCTCGTCCATGTAGTCTTCAGGAGCTTCCGCATCCGGATCCGGGCTATCATCGGGACAAACCTTGTCGTCGTCTTTACTCTGGTCAGCATTCTCGTTCTCTGAGACAGGAGTAGCGCTGGCCGCGTTCTGATCGTCCGCCAACTCGTTCTCTTCTCCATTTTGGATCTCTAAATCTTTGAACTCTCGATCTAGAGCCTCCCCCAAAGACGTATGGACTTCCTTCAAATCGGCCAGAACGGAGCGGAACGCTTTCAAGTGCCTGTGGCGGACGATGTTATCTCCATGGTAGACCGGTTCCTGCTGGATGAACTGCACAAACGTGCTGTTCAACCCGTTCGTCGTCTCAATCAGTTTCTTTGTCTTTTTGACCAGTTCTTTAGGAACCATTAAAGTTTTGTAGGAAAAGCTGATTGTCCCCGATCCGTCGGCATTCGCGTCCTTCCCGTTTAGGGAGGCGTTTTTCACTTTGCTCTGCTTGTGCTTGATGCTGTCGCGCTTCGGTTTATCGTGGTCGCCCTTTGGCTTTTTCATGCACTCCAGGTTTCTCAGGACCTTCTCGCAGGCCGCGACGAGGTCTTGAAGCGGCTCGTCTTGGCACACGTAGCAACGCCACTTTTTGTCAACGTTCATGATTCCGGAGAGCTCCTTCCGTCCGAGGTTGCGCAGGATGCATGTTTTGCAGAACGCATTGCTGCAGTAGTCGCAACACAGGAGATTACCTCCTTCGGCACACCACCTAAAAAAAAAAAAAATAAATAAATTGACCTCAATAAATGATTGGTTTTGCGTAAAATTATTTGCATATAATTAGGCAAAGACTTATTTGAATAAATGGTACAATATAAAAGACATTTTCATGTCTGTGTAAGTAATCAAGATTGTTGTATAGAATAAATACAAAACGTGAGGGGCACGGTGGATTAGTGGTTAGCACGTTCGCCTCACACCGCAAGGGTCCGGGTTCGATTCCCGTCTCGGCCACGTGTGAGTGGAGTTTGCATGTTCTCCCCGTGCCTCAGGGGGTTTTACTCCGGGTTCTCCAGTTTCCCCCCGGTCCAAAAACATGCACGGTAGGTTGATTGGCACATTGGAAAATTGTCCCTAGTGTATGAATGTGTGTGTGCGTGTCCTGCGATGGGTTGGCATTCCATCCAGGGTGTATCCTGCCTTAATGCCCATAGACGCCTGAGATTCACAGACTTCCTGTGACCCGAGGGAAGATCGGATAAAAGCGGTAGAAGATGAATATGAATATGAAAATTGTTTATTTTTCTATTGGTAATCATTAGACATACAACAAATGATGAAGAACCGGATTCAATGACAAATTAGGTTCTTGACCATGTAGAACAGAATCACCTTTGTCAGTCACATGTACATTACAGCACAGTGTAATTAGTCACTGTTTACATTTTACGGAATTTGGCAGACTTCCTTATCCACAGTGACTTACAATTGAGGGTTAAGGACCTTGATCACTAGGGGCAGCTTGGTGGTGGTGGTGGTGGGGGGATTTGAACCGGGTCCAGAGTCTAATACCTTAATTCCATGTTTGGAAGATGGGGGTCAGAGTGCAGGATCAGCCATGATCTGGCCTCCCTGGAGCACAGGTAGAGGGCTGCATTGGTCACCCAACACACGTTTCGCACGTTGGGAGATGCACGGTCAAACATAGTGCACGTGCTATTATAAAACAGCGTTTGAAATTGAAGTCACGCTTTAAGGCCAAGACTAGTGTGTGTGTGTGTGTGTGCGCGTTTCAGGCTCATTAACGGGACCATTTCCCCAAAACTCCGGGTGTGTCGCAGACTGACCTGCATTGTTCATCCATTCCGTCTTCATCCTTACTGATGTCGTCGCTCATGTAATACTTGAAACAGGACTGGGAAAAAAGAAAACAAGGGGTTAATCCCGAGCTCTCTGTGTACGTGTCGCTGCTAAGACGGGGAGTAAGCGCTTATGTTTACTTTGCAGAGAAGAACTTGGAGTATAGGGTGCTGATACACGGAGTCCCTCTGGAAATGATTGACTTGCTGGCCGCAAGCAGTGCAGTTAACTCTCGAGGATCTGATCTCTTCAAGGTGTTCGTCTGGGAAAATAAATAAATAAATAAATAAGCAGAAATTAAGGAAAAAGGGAGGAGGAAACGCATGGACACGGCCATCACGGTCAGAACGCAAGCTCACCCGGACGCCTCCTCTGACTCTCTTCTTTGACTTTGCTCGCCCCTTTGTTGCGGAACTCCGGGCCTTTGAACTCGTCTTTTCCTTCGTTGTTGACGGGTTCTGGCTTCACAATCACCACGTCTGCACACCAAAACGCACAACATGAGCGAGGGCACACGGCTACGGCAGACCACGCGTATCGGCGAGAAGGGGCACGAACCTTCGGGTATCTCGTCCATTTCGGGCGCGGCATCCTGGGGTTTATCGGCTGCGCCGTCTTGCTCGCATTCGTCCGCAGACACGGGCTCGTTCACAGCCGTATGCTTCGTTACAACCGCGGGTTTTCTGAAAGGAGCAGAGGGGAAGGGAAAAATAAACAGTCTAATTTCGCTATAAACCGGTAATTTGGCTATAAAGAAATCTAAGCATTGCGTTTGCTATTTAAAACTAAGTTGGAGTAAATCTGCTAATCTGATTGGTCAAATTTGATCCTAGATCAAATTTGGAGACACAAAAAGGACAAGATGTGCTTAAGGCTTCTTGGTAGAAATCCCGAGATGGAGAAAGCAGGAAGCAATTATTTCTATTGTAATGTAAATAATAAGAGAAAATGATTATTTCCTTAGAAAACCATCAACTAATTACTATTATATGGGAGGTTCGTGTCTGGGGATTTTTAACCAATCAGGAGGTAGACTTCAGCTTTATTTACTATTGCAGTAATTTGACAACCCTTACCTTTTTGAGCGTGGCGTGGCTTTTGGGACTTCAGTGGAACAACTGGGCTGTGAAAAGAAAATTAATCAATCAGTAAAAAAAATTATGAATTTCAAAGAAACAAAAGAAAAATAATAAAATGGACATGGACAATGGATACATTATTTTCTTGCCTGGCATATACTCTGTTGTAAGATACCCAAATACCATAGTAAACTGGACCACTCTATATAGAATTTCACAATTGACAGAAAATGGTCAAACCTTTTCCATTATTTCTTCATTGACATTGGAATCGTTGGAGGCCATTTTACCTGAAAGAGAAAGCAAAAGCGACAATAAAAACATTCATGTAAAATTCACGTCAGGAATACTTTATTTCCAGAAAATGAAACGGCATCGAGCCTGTTTTTTTTTGGTTCGTGCGCGCTGTGATGTAACGGAGGTGGATCAAGGGTAATTGTGTATAATCACTGTGAACTCTTACCACTGGAGATTTCATGAACTTCAGACGCAGCAGTTTCTTCCTCTGGAGAATGATCCAAGAATTCATGAAGTTTTGTCACCAGTGCAGACAGCTTGCTAGATCTAAAAGATTACCAAAAAAAAGGCGTTTACGACTACAAATTCCTGAGCTGCTATCACTCTGAAGTGAAACTAAGTAAATAATGCCGAGAGCCAAGAGATCAGAGTGTAATTTAAGTAAATCGTATTCATCATCTAATTCAACCTGCACACAAGTCAAATACCAGCCTAGCTTTCTAAATACTCCCACAGAGTAGACCGGACAGGAATGCACAATATGGTCTAAAAGGTTATCATCAAACATCACAATCCACATATCCACACTCTCTATAACCCTCTATAGCAGGCCACTCCAACACAAATAGTATTCATGTATTTGGCTTTGTATACAGGGGCATTGTCATGCTGGGACTAGGGCTGTGACGGTCACTGTGCACATGACGTTAACACACAAATTTGCGTTGCATTGACGTGTATGGCTTTTCCACTAGACTGGTGAGTTTCGGCACGATCCATCCACGGATCTCGTCGGAAAACCAAATGGTACATCCCTGATCTGGGAACATTTTAGATTTGTGCTGTTAATATGCTGTATCGTGTTTCATTGACGGAATGTCATACATAAACATGCATGTTTGTATGGCTGTTTCAGCATCATTTCTTTGTTGTTGGTTTTTTTTTTTATTTTTTACATTAAATGGGATCTTATTTCTCTTTGTTGAGAGGTACAGTGAACTCGGACTTTGTCTCATATATATATATATATATATATATATATATATATATATATATATAATAATCGCTTGTCTTTTGTTGTCAAAATCATTTGTTGTCATCAGGAAAGCGGCTTCAGGATTATTTATTTAGATTATTTCAATTTCAAAGATTATTTTAAGGCACCAGCACCACTGAATGCTTCCGTCATGATCGATACATTCTAGAGATCACCGTCTGTTGTGTCCCCGCTCCCAGACGTTGTTTGCGAGTTAAAAAAAAAATCCCACAGCTGTAGCTGGGACATGTTTGAGGCTCGCTCCCAGACGTTGTTTGCGAGTTAAAAAAAAAATCCCACAGCTGTAGCTGGGACATGTTTGAGGCTCATAGATCAACTGAAGGGGGGGGGTAACTGGGTCCTACCACATGAAGGAGGCTCCTAGATCAACTGAAGGGGGGGGGTAACCCTACCACATTAAAAGACATACTATACAACCTCAGACAGAAAGAACCATGACCTCGGTCTCATGACCGAGTTGCTTGTTGAACGAGCTTTTGCAAGAAGGACATCATGTCACCACCAAGTAATTATGTTCTGTATCAGTCCCACAAATCGCTGCGGAGGAATTTTGGCTCGTTCTTCTTTCCAATATTACTTAATTTCATCGGACCACCGAAACAACTTGATTCTGTTCTCGTTCAGCCGTTCTCTTATAGATTGGCTGGCGAGTTTATCAACTGACTTTTTCAAATTGACATTTGACTCCAGAATACGTTCCTATACTGTATTGTTCATGGTCAACCCAATGACTGCAAGTTTCACCCGTCCATCAACAAGCATGACAGTTGGTATATTTGCGTTGATGTGCGTTTCACTAAACATGCCACTGTGCATTACTACCAAACATCATTTTGGACCCATCTGACATTGTTCCAGACGTTTAGTTAATTTATAAACCTAAGCCCGTATGCCATGCTCTTTTTAGAGGAGGGAAGAAGTGTTTCTCCTGACAAACCATACTCGTTTATTCTTTTCCTTATTGTACTGCTAGGAACTTGAACATTTACATGAGGCCTGTAGAGTCTTGGCTTTTTTTCTTCCTCTGATCAGTGAACAGCCTAAACTATGGGTACATTTGCTGGGTCGTCCATTCCTGGGGAAATTGGCAACCATCAATTTCCCACTATTTTCTACTTCTTGCGAAATCTTAATCAATACAGAAAGATCACTGGCCCAAGCCACGGTTTCTACATGCCTGAAAATGATAACCATCGTACCAGTGCCTAAGCATTCAGCTGCGGAACGTCTGAATGATTTTCGTCCAGTGCTTTGAGGAACTGGTCCTGAATCAGTGCACTGCGAGCCTACCACCTACACTGAACCCACACTAATTTGCTGAGCGCTTGAACAGGTCGACAGAGGAATGCAGCTTCCACATCTCTTCATTCAGCCCTCACGCACTCGGATAAAAAAACAAAAAAAACACCACCATCTACATCAGAATGCTTTTCATTGACTCTGCGTTCAATACAGTTGTTCCCACTGAACTAAAGCTCAGTGACCTGGGTATCTGCACCCTACTTGCAGATGGATTATGGACTTTCTTAACGACCCGAGCCTGTTAGGCTGGGAAAATACTTCTCCTGAACCCTCATTCTGACACTGGCATCCCACAGGGCTGCGTTCTGAGCCCGCTGCTCTACTCCCTGTTCACACCAGACTGTGCTCCTCTGCATAGCTCCATCATCATCAAGTATGCAGATGACACCACCGTGGTCAGCCAGATCAGCAACGACGATCAATCGGCCTACATGGAGGAGATCTGAAGTTTGACAGCGTGGTGGAATAGAGCATTTAGCCCTTAACCAGAGTGACTCACACGTACCAATTGAGATTTAAGGGCCTTTCTCAAGGGCCACTACTGGCAGCTTGGTAGTATATATATATATCGCTATATATATATATATATATATATATTATATCTATATATATATATATATATATATATATGAGAGAAATCATGTACTTCAACATCTGCACATTTCTCACTGCCATAATGCTGTACGTCCTACAGTTGCATATTCCACTTATACATTTGCATATTGATATTACAAACTCAACATACACATTTATTTACAATGCAATTGTAGATTCTAGATGACGCCAAAACCTCATTCCATTGCTTTGTACCTGTATTATGCAATGAAAATAAAGACGTATACATCTATGACAGTATTTAAATTGTATTAAAGCTGACTTATAACCCTTTCCATGTTAATAGACAGCAACAATTGCTTGATATTAAGGTCGATGCTCCTTGGCTTTGTGTCAGCACATACCTGAATGCTCCAAAACAGCAAACTGCTAAAACACAAAATGTAATTCATTCATAATGGGCACTTAAATAGCTTTGACTTTGAGTGTGTGTGTGTGTGTGTGTGTGTGTGTATATATGTATGTATAAATAAAAATTGTATATATCTATATCTATATATGCTTATTTGGAAGACTATAAAATTCCAAAAGTCAACTTTCATTTTAACATGACTGGAAAATTCCAGTGACAAATCTTGCCCATGTAGTCAATCTTATTACTATAATCCAGAATGTTCCCAAACACCAGCAAGACACACTTCCTGCACTCTATCTACATTCCCTTCAAGGTTGGAAGAAAACGTTATCTGAATTCTGGGTGCAACACTGTCTATACTAAGAGGGGGAATAAAAAAAGTGTTCACACTACATACTCATTTCCAGTGAAGAACATGAACAATGAGCTCAATCTGTATTGTGCATTTTATAATGTATGTTGCATCAAAGAAGCAGAATTTAATAGATTAGGAATATAATTTATAAATCTGTGAAATACAAGTTTATCCTTAAAGAGCACGCCAGCGGTGACTGGGACTAGAAAAACTCCCTGAAAGAGAGAATCTTTGAAAGGAACCGGAGTCCCATTCATTAATAAAGTATTGTCTGTCTGTCTAGTTCCATCATTGATGAAGTGATCGCTTGTTCACACCTAAATGCAAAAATACCGGTCTGTGCCAACTGCATTCCTAAGCCAATTTAGCACACACACACATACATATATATATATATATATATATATATATATATATATATAGATATATATATATATAATCTCTGTGTGTTGTGGTGTGTATATGTGTATATGTATATGTATATATATGTATATGTATATATGTGTGTTACATATTATATACACACACATGTGTGTCTATACACACACACACACACACATTAGATCAGTGTGTGTGTGTGTGTATATGTATATATATATATATATATATATATATATATATATATATATATATATGTGTGTGTGTATATATGATATCATATATATACATATGTACATATGTGTGTGTGTATATATATACACCACACACATCCACACACATTAGAGATATTGTGTGTGTGATATGTGTATATATATATATATATATATACATATATATGTCCTATATGTGAGATATATATATATATATATATATAGATATATATATATATATACTATATATATATTCTATATAAATAACATAGATACATACATACATACATACATATACATATATATATATATATATACACACACACACACACACACACACATCTATATAGAGATATAGATGGAGAGAAAGAATTTTGTTTTATTAATCCAAGTTTTGGAAATACTAGCTTGACACTGCAACCAAATTATTATATAATGTGTAAAAATGAGAACCAAACTCATAAACGGCTCCAGATGACAGGTGACTTCCTCAGCGCCATAGTAGCATTAGCATAAACCCCACTTAAATTAATGAACAGGCATTATAAACATTCATTATCCGTTACTAGTTTTTGGTTGCGTGTGTTTCATGTAAGCACAAATTAAACAGAAAGCGAAACTGGATAAGCCGTCGAAAGACAAAAAAACTGCTGTTTTACAATTCAATGTAACCACCTAATAACTTTAAAAGCACGTTAATTAACACTGAAAAAAATAAACACATTAGTTTATATAGGATACCTCGTTAGCACAGGACTAGTGAGCGCCGTTACCGGGCAGGTAAAGCATGCAGCCTGAGAGCGAGCGTGCGGGCCTCGGTCCCAAATACGTGCCTAACGCCTTCATGTGCGCTCTTATTTTGGAAAAGGAAAAATAGGTTCAACGCCCTACGTAGGGCACTATGCGTCCTAAAAGGAGCGCAAATAGAACACGACGTAGTGAAGTAAGACAGCTTGTGAATGAAAAGAGCCGGCTGAGTTATTGAAGAAGAAAAAAAATCAAACATCAAGACGAAACATTTCTTTTTGGTTTGTCATTAAAGAGTTGCATGAAATGACCAGGTTTTAAGCACTATTTTCACAACGACAGGAAAGACATGCTAATGTTAGCAAGCCGGCTAAGTCAGTGCTGGCAATCGGAAAAGGTTTAATGTGTGATCAGAAAAAAAAACCTAACACACAATGTAAACATGTGCAGATCGCGGGTCTATAAAGGCTGGAAGAAGAGGAGGAGGAGGGGGGGGGACATGGGTGACAGGAAATACAGAGAAAAGCGAATGCATGAAAAGGGCCTTTGATGTTTTTTTTTTTTTGCTCTCTCTAACGGGGATTAAAAACCGGGTTCAAGTGGCCATCGGAGCTTCCCCTACACGTGACATCGCTAACATCATGCTATACCTAACCGCATTCAAACCATCCCGGTTTATAACTTATAAAATACCGGTTTATAACTCAGTGTACGAAGTTGCATAGGACAAGCAAAGGCTTGCGTGTAGTCTCTTAACACACACGCGAACACAGAGATCGCTGACCCTCTCACATAAATACACCTTACCGCTAATGTCGCTCTCCTCAGGGGCTAAACGTTCGAATTTTCCCTCCGTTATCCGCACACCGTTGCTTTGAGATCTTTTTCCCCCCTCCGTCTCTATAACACAAGGCTTAAACGCTGATGTTCCACGGCGAGTTGAGGGACACAAAGCAAGAGCGCCATCTTGCCGGATGACTCTGGCGCGCTAAAATGGCGCAGGCTGCGCTATATCAGACACACCGGCGGCCACTCGCATTCACACTCCCGGCGACCTGTTTTAACCGAATACTAAACAGAGTTTGCACAAGCAAACTGAAAATCGGCCATAAATATGCGTGCGCTTCCCAAACAACCCCTTAATGATGTTGTTATTATTATTGTTGTTGTTATTATTATCACCTATTAACATGCAGCGGCTTCACCGACTACTCTAATTACACGTCATTATTATACGCCTACAATTCACGGGTACGCGGTTCCTAAAACAACCCGTTCGCCGTTTTCTCGTTACATCCAAACCATTACGGTGCGGCTATAAATAGAAACGAGGGAGAGAAAAAAAACCGGAGTTATTGAATTCAGTTCCACTTTCTAATGCGTATTCAGAAACGGACGTCACGACACGCTTTGCCTTATTCGCCCGGCAAAGGTGTGTGTTAACTCTAAAAACCGGTTCAACACGCCGTTTGGACACATTTCTCCCCACACCGGATTGTGTGTGCGTGTTGGGCCTGAAAAACACCGCATCGGTTTCTCCATCACACCGTCATCTACACTCCTCTAATGGAAGGCAGGACTGGAGAAACAGCTCGACCTCCGCACATACCTGCCGTCTTCGTTGCTCATTTCCTTACAACAAGGAGCACAAAAGTTCGGGTCATCTCCGCTAGAATGCAAATTCTTCTCGTTTTGGCTGTAAATGGTGGAAAGCCGGGGGAAAAACGCCGAAGCTTCCCAGTGAAATCAAACAAAGCAAGGCGCCATGTTTTCCGACACAACGCAGCGCGCTGATTGGATGAAGCGGATCAAACCAGGAAGTGAATCTGATTGGATGGGGATTATTAACGACGCAACGCGGGTTAAGTGACTGATCCGTAAAACAGCGGTATCACACTCGTGTTTAAGGGAGCAAAGCGTGAGCGATACTTAACCAATCAACTGGCACCGATTTGTTAAAGAATCTGCAATAAATACTTGTATTAAAAAAAATCTTATCGTTATTTTATATGGGACTGTTTTTGCCTGATGAGTCTTTATTTATTGAGACTTGCGTTACAATAAAGTACTACAAAAAATGCAAAACGGTTCGAAGTTATGGAAAGTAAAAAGGACATGTTTTATTAGAACAGAATCGGCAAAACTATGACTTTCTTTCATTTACAAATAACAATGCTGGGGTTTTTCTTTTTCGATCACTGAAAACTCAAACGAAAGCTCTTCTCCTGCTCCTTACTGCGACTCTCGCACAACTTGGACACCTCCTCCACACGCCTCTGAAGCAGGACTGAATAAAAAATAAATAGTTATTAGGGACACCAGAATAAAGCTTGAAATGTAATTAAAGAGCACTCAATGGCAAGCTAGTAAGATACTGACCAGAGTTTTGCTCGACCCACTGCAGAGAGTCCATGTGAGCGTTGAGTATTTTGCAGATCTGTTGCAGCTGGAATGAGAAAAGAATAAACAGTGGATTATTATACAGGACAGAAGCTGAACTTGACTATACTAGTACCAAGTAAAAGTCTGACATCAATGCAACTTCTACAACTACAGATTTTTTCCCCCCATAATCCAAGGACTCATTTTCAATATAGGCAAAGTCATTAGTAACTCAAAAACTCTACAAGCATGGTAAGCAGAATGTATATCACAAGGCCCAACAACCTGAAACTCAAAAGTTTAAACTGTAGGTGTTCAAAATCGGATTCCACACTCATTGAGACCGGGAAATCATTCATTCATTCGTCTTCTACCTCTATATCCGATCTTCCTTCAGGTCACCGGGAGCCTGTGCTTATCTCAGGCGTCTATGGGTATCAAAGCAGGATACACCCTGGATGGAATGCCAACCCATCGCAGGCCACACTCACTCACATTCACACGGGACAATTTTCCAAGGTGCTAATCAACCTACCGCGCATGTTTTTGGACCGGGAGGAAACCAGACAACCAGGAGAAAAACCCAGAGGCGCGAGGAGACCATGCAAACTCCACACACATGGCCGAGACGGAAATCGAACCCCGACCCTGGCGGTGTGAGGCAAATGTGCTAACCACTAAGCCACCGTGCCCCCACCAGGAACTCATTAAACCTTATTATTATTTATTTATTTGTGAAGGCCAAATCAGGAGACTGAACATATTGTAACCATTCAGAAAAGTCCACACACACCTGTCTAATCCCTTTCCCAGGTGCTTTGTCTGGGGTTTAGTGGTGTTACATGATTAATTCAATAATTCATTCATAATTAGGTCTTTATGCAATAATTTGTCACCAAGTTCTTGGTCATAAGAATAACTGGGTAGTAAACGTGTGTTATGATGCACACCGGGTCGCTTGTGTCGACCAGGCCGTTGGACGTGTTGAGATGCTCGATGATCTCCTTCAGATCTTGGGACATTCTCTTCAACTGAGCATCGACATTTTCTGCCAACTTGTACCTGCGGGAGACATTTTCTTGTTATTTATTTATTTTTTAAAGCAGAACGACCTGCAAAATTAAGTGCACATAATCAGAGTTTAGCAGCACAGATACAAAGTCTCTGTAAAAATTCTTAATTATGTAATTCAATGATTTGTATTACTAATAATTCAAGCAGAATTATATGGACAGCAAACCCTTTGATACAGCAGTGGGAATAACTAGTCTGTATGCTATATGTGGTTAAGGCATTGGGCTCTGAACCAGGAAGGTTGCAGGTTCAAACTGGACCACTAATTGGCCCTTAAACCTCAACTGATTTATTACAACAAACCTCATCCCCACAGCTTTTTCCTACTCTATGGCCACAAAGTTATTTGTATGATAATGCTGTTCTACTAATTAAGTATACACTGGTTTAAGCTATAATGACTTTAAACCCGAGTTTTCCTTCCCCAGATTACTGAACTGCTTCTAAACATGGACAATATTACTGCTAAAACTGCCAAGGTCATCATGCCAAGAGAAATATGATAATATTTTTTTATAGATATATATATATATATATATATATATATATATATATATATATATATATATATAATACACATATATATATAGTATATATAATAGTAAATATACTACATATCATATATAGTAGATATATATCATAGATATATATATTATATATACTATATATATATATATAGCTCTATATATATATATATATATATATATATATATCGTATATATATAGATATATATATATAGTATATATATATTAGATATGGAGATATATATATATATATATATATCATATATATATATAAAATACTAGACACATCAATATTTAATTCCCAGGTGTAATTGAGCAACGTGTTTACGTTCTCTCGCCACTTGCTCCTCGTCTCCTCGTCAGCATTCTGCATGTAGATGGTTTTCCACTTTGCTCCTTTACCGACTCCTCCAAGGGAATGAGAAGATCCTCCAACTCCTTTTGCTGGGACAGAATAAAGTCTAATTCCTGATCCAGCCTGAACAACAAAGAAGGAAAAAAATAGTTTAGGATTTTATATTTAGACATCTAAGATCTATCTAGATTCTTTCATATATCTCTCGCTCTATCTAGCTCTCTCTCGCGCGAAGCTCTCTCTCTCGCTCTCTCTCTCGCTCTCTCTTCTCTCTCTCTCTCTCCATCTCTCTCTCTCTCTCTCTCTCTCTCTCTCTCTCTCTCTCTCCTCTCCTCTCCTCTTCTCTCTCATCTCTCTCTCTCTCTCTCTCACTCTCTCTCTCTCTCTGCTCTCTCTCTCTCTCTCTCTATCTCTATATATATATATATATATATATATATATATATATATATATATATATATATATAATATATATAAACCACTGCAGTCTTACCTTCTTTGGTCCAGTTTAACCTTCTCCATGTCCTTATGCAGGGATGTAATCTAAAACAGAAACACACCATGATGAAACTTAATTTCATACTACTTTCACATCGTAGACGCAGTACATTTTGAATCCCTCCCTAAAAGCGTTGCACCTATAATATGTGGACAAAAAGTGTGTGGACGCCTGACCCCAAGATTCAAATGTGCTTTTTGAACATCATTCCACATCCAACTTCTCTGTCTTAATATCCTCAACACTTATGGGAAGATGGTCCACAGGATTTTATAATTTGGATTTGTGTTCAGTCAGCCTATGAGGATGTTAATGAGGTCAGGTACTGATGTAGATTAGTTGAGGAGTAGTAGTCCTATTGGCGGTGTAGTCAGCATTCCAATTCATCCTAAAGGTGCTTGAACGGTTTGAGGTCAGCAATGTATAGCTTACAATCCAGCCCATGCAACACCGCATATCGTCATCTGCATAGATCTTTATCATGCTGGGACAGTTTTGGGTTTCTCGATTGAAGAAGGGATCCATATCCAAAGGGACCCTATACCACTTTGTGGTAGCTGTTTTGGACAGAAATTAAAAATGGCTGTAAGGTGTCCAAATAGTGTATATTTGGTATTTTCCCGTAATCATTACACCTGTTAAATCAGTAGGACAACTTAGCCACAAGAGCAGAAATGAAAGTAGATTTTGACTCAAAATATGGGTCAATGACTAACAAAAGGAGCTTATTTCCATAATATTTCCATATTTATCTCCTTTTTTATGCCAAGTAAATTATCAGTGCGATCTTCTGGTTGAAATCTAAAGACCTGAACACTCATATAGGGAAGAATTTTTTTTTAAACTGTGCTTTGAGAGATGTCAGGTGTGTCATGGGAAATTATCCAATTACAGTGCATTGGCCCAAAAAACTAATTAGGAAATAACATGCCATGGCTGAGTGCCGATACCGAGTGCGATACGCCAACGTCTCAACCGTGGTCAGTCGGTAACGCAACCTTGTTTATTCATGACAGAGGAATTAACGAACGCACAAAACAGATCAGCACTGAGAGTAATGGAGAAATAGTTGAAAAAGAAAAGAGAGAAATTCCGCCCGAGATGAAGGAAATAGTCGGAGAGATGGGAAAAGGAATGCTCAAGGTTATATGGTCAAAGCGGTCTTTCGTTAAAGAAAACAAAATACCATTCTCTTCAAAAACATTTTAGAATAGAATAGAATTTTGTGAGATTGATTTAGAGAGACAATATTTGGCATTAGTCAGTCTTCTTTGGATGAAGTTAGACACAATTATGAATAATATCAGCTATACAGATGAGCATACGAAAGCATACATTTTTTCCCTTCAGATACATGCTATTAATACACTTTGTATTGTTGTAGCTCAGTATTTATTAAGTCACGCTACTGCAGCAAACCACTGATCCAAAATTAAAGTGCAATCCTGTATCTGTAAAAACTGGTTGACCAGCAGCACAAAGTGTTAAATTCCATATCTCATTTGTATATGAGGCAGGGATTTTGAGGGCAAAACCTGGCAACCCTTACTGTGTCTAAAAAATATATAAAGATTTTAAAAGGCTTGAGTTGTGAATATTTTCATGGTGTCCTGCAGGATATCCAGTGTTTTATAAAATCAGTGATAAATTTCTCACACTTATGTACTGTACCTACGTTAAACATGTACAAGGAAGGCTAGCGCAGCGAGATACCTTCTCTCCGTTCTCCACCAGCATGCGGTCCCAGGCGTTGACCTGAGTGGCCTGCTGCAGGAAGTGTCTCTCCTGGTCCTCTAGCTCCGAACTCCACTTATTGATCAAGGACTCCAGCTGGGCATACGACATCACTGGTGCGGCACTTAACGAAAAACGTTGTCAAAATTAATAACGGTATGGGAGATGTTAATAATGAGGAGATGATAATTACTGCGCGTTAAGTCGTGTACCACACCTGGCTGTGACTGCAGCGGTGGGCACGACTGTAGAAATGGTCGGGGCAGCAGAGACAGCAGGTTTCAGCCCCAGTGAAAAGCTCGGTGGGGCCGCTGAAGTAACAGCAGCAGCTAAATCAAAGGAAACGTTACTACTATTTGTGTGCTTTATTTATATTTAGTCAAAAATATAAACAGGATAATTTTTAGAATACACATCATACAGGTATGAAGAACGGATGAAAGAAGGTTGGTGTGGAGTTAGTCTTAAAACATCCTATTCGGCATCTTGTGCACATTATAGCTGGCTTTGAATTGTAAATGATCATTAAACCAGACTGGGTTTGCAGAGTGGACCAAATCTGGCAACCTTCTAACAAAGGCTACGCAGTTCTGTGCAATCTATAGCAGGATGGTACGTTGTGTAAAATTTATTAATTACTTGATCATACCATGTGCAGAGGTGGTGCTATATGACACACGTTACCTGTGGTGGCAGCAGTGATGGAGGTGATTGGGGCGGCGGCAGTAGCAATGGCAGCTCCGAGCGGCTTGAGCATTAAACCTGTGGAGGCTGCTGCTGCAGATGGTGCTGCCGGGGCTGGTGTGCTTATCGAGCCTGTCACTGGTTCAAGGTTTTTAAATAGATTTTAGACGATTAATTATTCATTTTAGAAGTTGTTGGTCTTGAAATTGGTGACCCATTCACCCATATGATCTCAAAGACTTACAGCTGAAGCCTGGAGTTGAAGAGGGGGGCATGGCAAACAGCGAGGATACAGGGGCAGCCTGGCCGGGAGCAGCGACAGCGGCGGTGCTAGGAGGAGTCGGGGTGGCTGGAAGAACACGCAGGAAAAGACAACACCTCAAAACCTCTCTTTCTTTATCTTTTACAGTTCCTGAGGCACGGAAAGAAATTGTAAACTGAGCCCACACCTGCAGGTTTGATCCCGAAATTAATCCCGGCCGAGGGGACCGCGGAGGGCACAACAGCACTGCCCAGAGTGAGACCTGGGGGGGAAAAAAGTGAAAATAAAAAAATAATAGATTTTATTAGTGTATAACCATTAAAATATGGATTTTTTTATTTGTATATATAGACTTCTAGCCAAACCAGTATATTTTAATGATAAATATTTCAATCTTTAAATTAATTCCACTTCATGGGGGCAATAAACTCCCCTAGACTGGTAAAGGGATCTGTATAAATGTCATTTGGGGACAAAAATGTAAAGTAAAGATGCTCTTGAGCCGTCATAATAATAATAAAGAGCGATAAGTTAACAGATCTCTTAATTTGTGTATTTTTTTAATGCACATTTTTATTGCTGAAATTCATACAAGAATAAATTAATTTAGTGCATTTAATTGCCATGTCACATAAAAATAGAAATACAATTTTCTCCCAATTCCTCTGTTTTTTTCCCCCCTATCTTGCAGCGTCTTCTGTGTTCACCAGGAAGGAGCGAGCTAGAGTGTGTGTGTTGGCGCTTCTATAATAATGGTCTGTGAAAAACCACAATGCTCCGTGTGTAGATGAATGGACTAAACGACGCATCAAGTAAATAATTTGCCTCGATGAATTTTAAATCTTCTAGAAATGGATGGCAGGATATCTACCTATCTATCCATTCATTCATTCTGTCAAATGGGGCTTGACCAAAATAGTTTGTTTTCATACTTAGAGCAGGTTTGTCTAAAAGCCTGTGTTGCCATAGCAACAATCAGCCCTAACCCAAATAAAGTATGCCTTGGGTGAATTATTTCAGTTTTAAAAATAGAAGTCTGATAAAGAGTTCTTCTGGGTTGATTTCAATACACTCAGATCATTTCTGGCAAGTATGAAGGCAAACTATTTATCAAACCTTTCATTGCCCAATTTGACAGAATGAATGGATGGATATATGGATAGGAAGATATCCATCTATCCATCCATCCATCCACCCATTGATAGGATGAATGCATAGAGAGCTAGAGAGAGAGAGAGATGACAAATGAATACATGTGATGAACACTTGGTCTAGCTTCTGCGGGTTGTTATATTGTTATTTATAATATTATTTGACTATTTTATGCTTCAACTTGACCTTCACGATATAAAAATAAATAAATAAAGACTATCTAGGAGCCTCGCATCCCAAAACCGGAAGTTACCTGTGCTTTGCCCGCCCAGTGAGAAGGTAGGAGTGCTCTGTGCTGTAGTCACTGCGGGAGCCTGAACTTTGGCCCCTGGAAAGCTAAACCCTCCCGTGGACTGCTGGGTTGAAGCTGCAGTCTGATTCGCGAGCGCTCCGAATGAAAATCCTGTGCCACTGGACGAGTTGGAGGAAGTCAACAGGCCTCCCAAAGTCACTGCTGTGGTGACCGGCTGCGGAGTCGGAGTCGGTGTCGGAGTCAAGCCGAGGCCCAACTTTGGAGCACCGCTGGGAAGAACATTAAAGGTCAGATTTCATATGAATGCCTGCACGTTCAATTTAAATTTTCAAGAAGACTTACCCAAAAGAAAACCCTCCACCAGAAGTGCTGCTCTGTGATGGTGCACCAAAGCTGAATCCACCCTGTGGGGCTCCAGTGTTGGCGGTGGTCTGTGCCAGGAGTCCTGCGATTTGAGACGTCGTCGACGGGGCCTGAGGCTGCTGCTGCTGCTGAGGAGGCACTGCTCCGAAGCTGAATCCTCCTGCAGCGGGAGCGCTCGTGGGCAACGAGAAGCCGGGGGTCACGCCGGTCGCCACTGTGGTTTTTGGGGCGCTGAAGCTAAACCCGCCCCCAGCGGGAGGTTGTCCGAAGCTGAACGACATACTTTCCTCTCTCAAGACCTTTAAACACTGAAAGAAATGATCAGAAACACCTCAAGCACTTGATTCTTCTCAGCATGCAGTACAATTATATGACAGAAAAAAAGGCAATAATTTTTACACTGTTCAATATGCAACACATGTATTTTATAGGCTCATAGTTCTAGTTACATCTAATGAGACGAACGAAGCTGCAGTCACTAAATTATCTGCCGCGTTTAACGAACTGCAACCGAATATGACATTTGATCATGAATGCAGCAATACCACAATCCGGGCATCTTCCTTGATTTTCTAGCACTGTATAAAACCTTGTGCTGCAACGTACCACGATAATCAGCCACTCCTCTTAACGTTACACAAATTTATAGATCAGACGTCACACAGTGAGACACACAAAACTGAACTTGGACTGGACCCGTTCATGCGTGTTCAATGGGAGTCAATAGAGTGAAAAGTGTAGGGTGACTTTTGTTTCTGTTATTACTTACATTATAGCAGCTGAAGTTAATAATCGTTCCCTCTCAAGCCCACTTTGTTTATATGTACATCATATCCATATATATATACATATATATATATATATATAATATATATATATATATATATATATATATATTATATATATATATATATATATATATATATATATATATATATACATATATCACACATACACACACACATATATAGATGATAGATAGACATATATGTACATCATATCTATATCTATATCTATATACATATATATATATATAGGTGTGTGTGTGTGTGTGTGTGTAGAAAACCAAAACAATAACATTATGCAATTCTTTGCAATAAATTCATTAGCCCCTATATATAAGATTCTCAAGATATATATATATATATATATATTATATATATATATATATATTTATTATATATATATATATATTATATATTTATATATATATATATATATATACACACACACACACACGCGTATGTATGAATGCACACATACATGTATATACAAGTATGACACACACAATGCTCAATCATTTTCTTACTGTAATCAAACACCCTGAACACTTTTATCACCGCTCAGAGACTATACATTTATTTGTTGTACATATTTTAATAAATACATCTTTCCATGTCTGAAACGCTAACGTGAATTCCTTTACTGTTTAAAATGTACCATTATGACTTTCTCTCAAAGGTGTTTGTTTCTTTTATAACCAATAACTACACCGATGTAGTTACATTAACATATAGAGCTGTTATTTGGTACAGACTCGGATTTAACTGTGTCTAATAGAAAACTGACAGACAGACATAAAAAAATAGAAAAAAACCCCGCCATTCTGTGTCGACCTCGTTCAAACTGCATGAACTCAACACATATGTTTAGCATCACGGCTAATATCGCGTATGATGTCTAATCTAATGTTAAACGTTACTGTCACATTCACAGGCATTTGTTTTCTACGCTAAAATACATATTATGACTTAAATTAAACAAATAATGAGATTTTTTTTACAAAAAGGAAAAGAACGGGTCACTGAAGTTACCTCAGAAGAAATGCGCTGCCATTCCCGATACGAGCAGAGCGCGGAAAACACGCGTCATAAACCCGCGCCGGCTTTTAGTGCCCAGGGCAACTAACTCCTGTTCAAAACATATAACCTGTGCGATAACGTGTCTGGGATGTGTCTTAAAACCCGTTTTATTGGTGTTAAGTTCGTTTTTCGTCTATTTATGGCGACTGGGGATTTAATATTATAACAATAATAACAACAACAAATATTATTATTATTATTGTTGTTGTTATTTTGATGATGATGATGAAGATGATTTTGATGAGGCGCACGGTGACTTAGTGGTTAGCAGGTTCGCCTCACACCACCAAGGTCCGGGTTCGATTCCCGTCTTGGCCATGTGTGTGTGGGTTTGTTCATGTTCTCCCCGTGCCTCAAGGTGTTTTTCTCCAGGTTCTCCGGTTTCCTCCCGGTCCAAAAACATGCCCAGTAGGTTGATTGGCACCTTGGAAAATTGTCCCTAGTGTGTGTGTGTGTGTCCTGTGATGGGTTGGCATTCCATCCAGGGTGTATCCTGCCTTAATGCCCATAGACGCCTGAGATAGGCACAGACTCCCCGTGACCCGAGGGAAGATTGGATAAAGCGGTAGAAGATGAATGAATTATTATTATTATTATTATTATTATTAATTCTGAATGCACGGTTCTGATCTGGAAAAGTGTGTTAAGTTTAATAGCACTATATCTCTGGGATAAGGTTCATCTACAGGACACTAAGCCAGTGATGGATGAAGTACACAAACCATATAGCTGAGTTAAAGCAGATATACACTCTGTAAAATATTAAGTCAGTAAAAGTGTCCCTTTAAACTTTCACCTCAGTAAATGTACAAAACTATTTCCCTCCAAATGTACGTAAGCATTCAAAATACTTTTCGATTTCATAAAATGTTACTGAATGAAAAGTAATATATTTGAATATGAAAATTGAAGTGAAGTTAAAATGCCCCCAAATGGAAATACTACTTCAGAAAAGAACAGATACAAAAATAAAAATGCTACTTAAGTACAATCATGAACTCCATTTACTTTGTTACCGTCAACCACCGAGGACAGAAGATGTGTAATCATTTTTACCATGACAGAATTGATACATTTTCAAGTTGTCCAATAGGCTTTTATTGTCATTCAAGCCATATACAGGACAGTACCTGCAAACTTCTCTATTTATTATATACACAAAATTGTGTTGATTATTTTTTAATACACAAACAATGGGAACTCAAAGAAAACAAGGTTTTCCTGATGATTTTCAATCATTTCATTTTCCAACATTATGGCACACACACATTCCTTTTGTTTATTTGAAATACATTAGAAAAACACACAGTGAATGACTGGAGGAATGTTCTGTGGACATGAGAATATTTTTTGTCTTTAACAAAAGAATTTCACAGAAAGGAAACAGGAGAGAAAATATTACCAGGACTTCCCTTACAGGTTGTTTGGAAATAGGGAAACTTATTTCAGATTCAAGGAACACTGACCCAAACGCAAGTCATCGCCATGCAAACGGCGAGTCTGGAGTGCAGCTAATTGGAATCACCATACAACTGACCCAAAACATACCTCGAGGCTGGAATGGACTGGATCACAAGGTCAGAAAGAAATCTCCAGGTAGTGTAGGGCACATTTGGAAAGTGTTTATGCTGACTGGACAAACTGTCTGGACAACAAGAGTGTGTAACACTGTTATTTATGCATTGACAATAAAGTTGAACATCTGTATATTTTTAAATATCCTAAGAAGCTTTAGTGTTGTTTTACTCATTTGTTCAGGAAAGAATATTGTTTACAAACTCTAATTCTAATAATAAAATGGCATGACATGTAATCTACAAAGTCAAATATACAAAACCTACAAAAGATTTCTGTAAACAAATTCTCGCTCACAATATCTCATATGTACTGCATATAAATACATCAAGATATATAAGAACTACATGAACGTATTACCAACATTTACCATCCTACCAATTTTACAACTTGTAATACCTTCATATACATATCTATACATACACATGTTCTTTTGCGTATATGGACTATGGCTTCAATCAGGGTTGAGAACGTTTGTGCTCACAGCTGAATGTTCACCTCACTGTGAGTGCCGTCGCCATCAGTAGGGCTCTCGTTCCCATCGGACAGATATCCTGAGTGCTGCAGGCTGCATTCCAGGGCAGTGAGCCTCTGTTTGAGCCTCTGTTGTGTCGTCGTGTACTCCCCCATCAACCGGGCGAAGCGAGTCTGCAGCGTGTCCAACGAGGCCTCCAGCTGCTCCACTTTCTCCTCCATCTGCTCACTTGTAAGTCCCCCAACTCCCAGGTCCTCAAGCAGGCCTTCCTTCCGCAGGATCTCGCGGCCCCGTTCCTCCAGCACCTTCTTGGCATCGGGGTACTCCATCACAGCTTCCATCAGGTCGTCTTTGGAGAGGCAGAACAGGTCAGAGTAGCCAATGCTGCGGATGTTGGCCGTGCGACGGTTCCCCATTTTACTCCCTTTGATGTTGAGGATGCTGATCTCGCCGAAGCAGCTCCCAGAGGTCAAGAGGGCGAACTGGGTTACCCCGTCATCAGCTACCACCGCCAACCGACCTTCCTTGATGATGTACATCTCCTTCCCGATGTCACCCTTGCGGCAAACGTAGTCGCCGGGACTGAAGACCTGCGGACGCAGCTTTAGGACGAGCTCCACGAGCAGGCCCGCTTCGCAGTCCTGAAAGATGCGCACCTTTTTCAGCGTTTCCAGATGCACGTTGATGGCGATCTCAGCCCGCAGTTTGTTGGGAAGGTTTTTGAGCACCTCCTGCTCATCGATGGTCTTCTTGTTGGTCCAGAGGTAATCGAACCATTTAATGACCCGTGCCTCCAGCTCTTTGCTAACCTTGCGGAACTTCATGTACTGTTTGATGGCATCGATGCGGGCTTGGAATTCAGCACGCGTGGCGTTCATATTGGAAATCATGGCTCCAACGTTGCCGACGATGGTGGCAAAGATGAGAACGCCGACCAGGAAATCGAAAATCACAAAGACGTATTCTTCATCGCGTTCCGGTGCTGGCATTTCCCCGATGGTGGTGAGGGTCAGTGTGGACCAGTAGAGGCAGTAGATATACCCTCTGGTCAGGGTGCCGAACTCAGGGTGCGAGATGTTGGGATAGACCCACTGGTCTGAGCCAAAGCCAAGAGACTTGGAGATGGCGAAGTAGATGCAGGCGTTCCAGTGGATGATGACCAAGATGTAGAGGACCAGGTTGCTAATGCGAAACGTGTTTGGGCAGCTGGTGCGGGTCTCAGTGCGGTCGAAGAACTCGAACATTCGGGAAAAGCGCATCAGGCGATTAAAGCGTAGCTCAGGCACATGGATGCCAGTGGCAAAATAGGCCAGATCTGTGGGCAGGATGGACAAGACGTCTAGCTTAAACTGGAGGGTGTTCATGTAACTCTCTCTTAGCTTTTTGAGGTCTTTAACCAGAAGCCCCTGCTCCAGGAACCCTGCATTGTAGCAAGCATGCATTTAAATAGGTGTCAGTTCACATGATAAAAAACAAACATTACTCATGCAAGCAAAGGAGTATAAGTGCTTTCGTGATCTTATGTCAAATGCATGATTGTTGGTTTGTTTTCAGAGATTAATTGTCATATAAACAGAGCTGATCATTTCTTAGTTCTGGTCTAATAGAAAGTTTACACAGGATTTTACACACATTTGGTAATATTACATTTTTTACAAAGTGTCTCACATGTCAGTACTTGTCATATGACTGCAAGCGTAAATAAACCGTTAAGGTTTAAGGTCCATAAGTTGCATTAAATATTCCCCAAATTCCCAAATTTAGAAAATTCCATTTTTAATATGCATTATACTCATATCTGTATTTTCAAACTAAAAATTCCCTTGTTTAGGTTTACAATTAATCAGTTAAAATCTATACAGATAGTTTCTGGCGACCCCTAAAGGCGAATCACTGACGCCACGTTCTGTTTATTTTTGCACAGGAAACTGAGCGCTGCACGGAGAGCGAGACGTTATCATTACGTAATTATGTTTATTAATGTATATAGTCATATTTATTTCTTTAAATTAGCACATTTTCACGATTCACATGATTGTTTTTTTTCTCCAGTATCCATTTTTAAAACGATCAGTCGATCAATCCGTTATCAGCTAGTACGATCCAGTGTCTGTAAAATCCACTAGCGATCAACCTCTAGGTATTAAAATCCCCTAATTATTTGTCAGATACACTCACGAACCATACGCATTTGTAAGTAAACGTTTTCATTTCAATAGCAACAAATATAAAAAAAATATTATGATAGTCTGTAAATGTAAAAATGTATGAACGGTGCAGAACAAAATAAACTAATCTAGCATTAAAAGTGTTAATAAATGCATTTAAGACCATAATAAAACCGTTACAATAATGCCGTAAGTCACTCAGGCACATGTCTATTTTCCGTGGCTGATTTGAACCCTTATTAGTGGTTTCTTAGGGGCACGCTGGCTTGCTGGTTAGCACGTTCGCCTCAAACCGCCAGGGTCCGGGTTTGATTCCCGTCTCGGCCATGTGTGTGTGGAGTTTGCATGTTCTCCCTGTGCCTCAGGGGGGTTTTCTCCGGGTTCTCCGGTTTCCTCCACGGTCCAAAAACATGCACGGTAGATTGATTGGCACCTTGGAAAACTGTCCCTAGTGTATGAATGTGTGTGTGTGCCCTGTGATGGGTTGGCATTCCATCCAGGGTGTATCCTGCCTTAATGCCTATAGACGCCTGAGATAGGCACAGACTCCCCGTGACCCGAGGGAAGATCGGATAAAGCGGTAGAAAATGAATGAATGGATTAATGAATAGTGGTTTCTTGCTAACAAGCTTATTTCATATTAATGAAGACAAATCATTTCTGACCTGTTCTCAGCCTCACACAGGTGTCCAGGATGTAGACCAGATCAGAGAGGTAATCCAAAACAAGCCACAGAATGTAGTTCTTGGTTTGAAGTTCATCAAAGCAGGCCCTGTGTTTAAAATGTGAAAGGCTAAATATTGTCAGCTCCCCGAGGAGGGAAATGCCTGCATTTGGGCCTAGGCACAAAAGCATTCATTTCCATAAAATCATCATTAAAACAAAAGCCCGATTTAGACTTCATTAAGTTTTCCATTAATATGCCGGGTTGTTATTTCATGGGGGAAAAAAAGAGCTGCCTCTACAACGGAAGCCCTTATTATTTTATGCAGCTGTGATAAGAATAAAAGCGTATTGATTCGAGATGGTGCACTTCACCTTGCCACCAGGAGGCACCAGTTGTAGAGTACAGCCATGGCGATGATATACAGCCAGCGGTAGTACATGTCGTCTGCTGGTGCAAGAACGAACATGTCCGACTTCTTCCTGTTGACAAATTCCTGAGATGCCGACGAATGTTTTCCCCATTGTGAATGGAATAGAATAGCCTTTATTTGTCACATATACATTATATCTTCCCAGCTTGTTTGGAGGTGCGGGGTCAGAGCGCAGGGTCAAGCCATTATACAGCACCCCTGGAGCAGAGAGGGTTTAAGGGCCTTGCTCAAGGACCCAGCCCACCACCTTAAACCACTGAGCTCCACCCCCTCCACTCAAAGCGCTCTGGCAACTCTGGCTAATAAGGAATACTCAGACTAGCCTCTGTGGACTTGACATCCGTTTCACGGTTTATCTCAGAAATCTGATATTTGCATTATTTGCAACTTTGTAGGATTTTATTTGCTCTGCTGCCACAGGATTGGCTACAGGAGTGTCTATTGAACCGGACTGTAAGAGTGTATGTATACAGGGTGGTATCAGAAAATCTCAAGACTAGTTTTCTAACACACCAGCAGATGGCAGCACAAGGCTGCACGCACAGTCACAGGAAGCACTGACCTTCATAAATCAGTGTGCCTAAAAAAACAACCTGATCTTACTTCTGCGCACACACTGCTTGCCAGATTTGTCTCTTGTATACGTCGCCCTCTTTCCGAAGAAGAAAATCCAGCTGAAAGGTCACCGTTTGGCACCAAGGTGTGTGACACTAAGACTTCCAGGACACTAGAAGCTGGGAGCTCTGAATTACTGTGAAAGAGGACTATTTTAAAGTGATTTTTTGTCTTTGGCTGCTGTTAGGGGTCGCCACAGCCTCCCTCACCAGGAATGCAGACTAGTGCAACCCTACCAGCTTGGGCAGATTGAGGTATTGGGGGTTAAGAGTCTTGCTCAAGGGCCCACTAGTGGCAACTTGGCTGAAACTCGAACCTGCAGCCTTTCAGTCCAGAGCCCTATGCCTTCTCCACTGAGCTACCACCTCCCCCTTATCTATGTGTAAATGTAGATAAATACCTTCTTGTAATAAGATCAAGTCTCAAAACTTTCCGATACCACCCTTATGTATAGTACGTATTTTATTGATGCCCTAAAGGAAAATGAGATGTCGAGCTCAGTGATCTCACTTGGGTTTGGCGCCAGCGTCTTGCGGGTCAGGTTGATTGGTGCTGATGCGGCTATGCGTGATGCGAAGCTCGGGCCCCCGGAAACGCTCCAGAAACGAATCCGGCCTTTCTTGCTCTTCCTGAAGGCTCTTATGGGCCCATTCTCGGAGCGTCACTACCATACTCACCAACCTGGAGGATACATTTAAACACACTGCTGATTTACATCCTGCTTTTTAAAAGGCAACATTGAAATCAGGGCGAACGTCTCTCACCTCGACAGGGCTCCCCTTCCCCGGAAGGAGTTCTGAGAGTTTGGGCCACGAGGCTCCAGCGTGGCCATCCTCTGTAACTCCGAGGACGTGTCATCACATATAGAATGGCCACTTGAACACACATAAGATGAAGTCAGCTGCAGCTCCTACGTATCATGTTCGTTAGTGAAGCAGCAGTAATAATGCATCATAGAAAAATCGAGACACTTGGTGTCTGGCTCAAATACAACACAAGTTTGACCATCTTGACCTGTTTCAGATACAACGTTTGGATTCATACCGACTCAGTGTGCTGTCTGCTCTCTCCGAGTCGTCCTCCATCGAGGTCTTCACCGAGAGCCTGTGGGATTTCAAGTCTGCACTCTCCTCCAGCACTTGGCCTGTCATTCTGGAACACAACATCGCAGTTTAACATTACTATGAATGCATTAGTGATGGTAGGACGACCACTATAGGGATAAAATATGTGGTCACCTAGCCATAAGATTGGTACATCCCATTTCTTATTGAGTCTTTTTTTTGTAAGCCTCACTATTTGGGGTGCCGTCAGTGTTCCAATTCATCCCAAAGGTGCTCATCGGGGTTGAGGTCAGATCCGTATAATATCAAATTCTTCCATTTCAACCGCTAAACACTACATCTTTAGAGTGTACTGATGATATATATACATATCATCAGTAGTAAGAGGCACGGTAATTTAGTGGTTAGCACGTTCGCCTCACACCTCCAGGATCCGGGTTCGAATCCCGTCTCGGCCATGTGTGTGGAGTTTGCATGTCCTCCCCGTGCCTCAGGGGGTTTTTCTCCGGGTTCTCCGGTTTCCCCCCCGGTCCAAAAAACATGCACGGTAGGTTGATTGGCACCTTGGAAAATTGTCCCTAGTGTATGAATGTGTGTGTGTGTGTGTGTGTGTCGCCCTGCGATGGGTTGGCATTCCATCCAGGGTGTATCCTGCCTTAATGCCCATAGACGCCTGAGATAGGCACAGGCTCCCCGTGACCCGAGGGAAGCTCGGATAAAGCGGTAGAAGATGAATGAATGAATGAATGAATATTTACAGACGTTTGACAGTTACCCCTCGATTTGCACTTCTGCTACTTTATTGTATTGATCCTCATCCAACACATGACCTACTAGATCATGTCAAGACAACGAACAACAGGAATGTCAACCAGTGCACTACCATCAGTAGGCAATAAAATAAGAAATAATGCTTTATTTGTTATATGATTTATTTTTAAGATAGCGACATGGGATTAGATTAGATTAGCATGTGATTTAGGAGTCCATATTGGTCAACACATGCTAGTACTACTGTCTGTACATTTCTAAACTGCAGAATCTAGAACAGCGTTCACTAAATATAATATAAAATGATTCAGATTTAGACTCCTGGTTTAAACATGCACCATAAATTGTAAGCTATAAAGATTCC
The DNA here is from genome assembly GCA_030449085.1 of Kryptopterus vitreolus. NCBI lineage: Eukaryota > Metazoa > Chordata > Actinopteri > Siluriformes > Siluridae > Kryptopterus > Kryptopterus vitreolus. The sequence goes on from JACRUU010000004.1 coordinate 3,944,383, forward strand.
AATCCCGTTCCGTCATCAGCAACATGTTATTATTTATAATATAAACCCTGTTTATGAGCTTGCATTAAAACCATATTTAACATGATAATGCTGGGTTACATTTATTATTGCACTTGGCAGGCACCTTTATCCAGAGAGACTTACAGTTATATTATTTATACTTTAACTGAGAAGACGAGAATTAAGGGCCGGGCTGAAGGGCCCAGGAATGGGAGTTTGGTTGTGCTGGGATTTGAACTTCCGATCAGATATCAGGGGTTCGTTCTCATCACTGAGCTACGAACCTCACCCGTTTTTAAAATTAATTAATTAATTAATTAATTAATAATAATAATAATAATAAATAATCCCATCCCCCTGTTTCTTTAAAGGTCCACTGATCCTTGTAAAGATATTATGCCATCAAAGTAATTACACACCCAATTCAATCATAGATTTTCCGTCCCTCACCTGTCTTTGTGACGAGTCACAGACTCGAGGATCGAACATGAAACACTTCCATCCAAACTTTATCCGTCCCAGAAATATTCCAGAGCAAATCCGCAGGACCGATCCCACTGCGAGTGTTTTTTTTTTCCCTCAAAAAGGTCCGTCAGGATAATCTGTAAATAAAGCAGGAGACAGAGAATGCGAGTGGGTAGGGGGATGTAGAGAATGGAGGGATGAAAGGAGAGACATTACCATACTGCACACTTGAGATACCACACACCCCTCTACATCTCCCAATCACATGTCGGCGCATCACGGCTAAAACCGCAAAAGCCAAAAAAACACAATTTTCTCGTTTTTTTTTCTTCTTTTCTTTCTTGCTTCATATCCTCATCAGTGAGCGGCCGGTTTGTAAGTGTGCGATGCCGGAGAGATGACGGCTCCTTTTTTTCAGTACCATCATGAAGCTCATTGTAATTCAGCCAGGCCCTCGTCTGTCTTTGAAGTGTGTTGATTGCAGCGGATGGGGCTCTTTTGCAAAGCGGCGTCTGTCTGTCACTTGATTGCTCGTACGGCTCGTTTGTACACTCTCTGCGGGATCTTCTAAACCCTCTTTTTTTTTCTTCATTTCCGACGCAGGTCGTGACCGAACACCTTTCCAATCCCTTTTTGTGTTTGCAAAATATTTACAGACCCAGGCGTCACTGATTGCTGCAACACACACACACTCTGCGCCATAGAGCTCATCGAGCCGAGACGAGAGTGACGAGGGCTTTCTCAAGTGGCAGGGCCGAGAGATAATATCAGCAGGATGTTCCTCTGTGGCGAATCGACTTGGGTTACAGAACAAGAAAGCACGAGCAAACATGAGCTAGAGTCTTTGTCTGTGTTTTGGAGATTCTAATTACACAGTGTTACAGGATTTTTTAAAAATACATCTCTAATGAGACTATTTATTTGTTTGTTTGTTTGTTTGTTTGTTTATTATCTGCTGGAGCACTAATGCAAAGCACCCAATCTGTAAATATATATTATCTTCCAATTCACAGCCATTACTCTGGCAAGAGCCTCCACATGATCTAAGGTAAATAATAAACAGATGAAAATGAAGAAAAATTATTTTATATATTCACACACACACACACACACACACAAATCATGCTGTAGCCTAAAGCACTGATTTTATATGAAACTCTTCAGATGTCATCGTGTAATCTTTAACATTTTCATAAGTTATTTAATTACACATTTTTTCTCAGTAACTGTAATTAATTACTGTTACATTTATATTGTAATTAAATGAACAACGATGAACAGAATATATATATATATATATATATATATATAATATATATAAAAATACACATATACATATATATATATATATATATATATATATATATATATATATATATACACACACACACACACACACATATATATGCACACACACACCTCTCTCTCTCTCTCTCTCTCTCTCTCTCTCTCTCTCTATATATATATATATATATATATATAGCAAAGCCTTTGGAAAGGACATGTGGTTTTTTTTTTTGGACATCCTATTCCTCATCTAGTCTCTATCTATTGATATTATAATAATCCATTCTAAAAGGTTAAATGTACAAACATGAACTGCATACAACTGGAAAATATTATCCATTTAATGGATGTATAGTATATCTATCATGAAGGAGACTCCACTTTAGCCCTTTGTAACATGTCAGTGAGGTTTGGAGAGAGAGAGAGAGAGAGAGCAGATTGTGGTGTCAAATTCAAGCATTCACAGGTCGGCTACTCACACTGTTAAAGTCACACTGTACAATTCGACTTTAAAAGGTGCATCTTTAAATAAGGTGAATTGATGCATTAAAGCATGCATTGACTAAAAACTACATCTCGACTACACAGAAATGTACTGATTTCTCGCACCCGGAGTGCTTTGCTGCAACAAAGATAATCAAGAGATGAAGACAAAATCATGTTATGAACTGGTTTATTTTCAGTATGCACATGGTCAAAGTTGCACGAAATGTTTACAGTTGTTTTGTCCAGTCAACAAACTCCAATAAATTCAGGCAGTTCCAGTTTTATCTCCCTTACATCATCATTACAGTCAACTCTCAAGCTTCATCATCATTTACCACTTTTCCCATTTTTTTTTTCTGCATTAGTTCATTTTTAAAGCTTCGGTCAAATTCCCAGGTGAGTGTATTGCTTTAAATAACAGATAAAAAAAAAAAAAAAGATTGTTCATGCATAGTTTTTTTTTTTTTTGGAATCATAGTTTTTTCTATGTAAAAAGCACACACGAGTAATACATGTATATGTACATAAGACACATCGTAAAATGAGATAACTATGGAATGTGTTAAAGCTTCTGCCTGCAAAGGATGCCTATGTAGTTCTGACCGCTTTACCGTAAACTCTGCTTATGTAGAAAACGCTAGGAAAATAAGCATCTCATCCGATGTCTTATAAAGAGGCCACGGGATTATGTACTGCATAGAGGCAATACTGAACGCAAGTAAGGCCTTTGCTCCACGCGAGCAGTCAGATTTTAAAAACGACGCCAGTCATTCGAGTGCGTTCCTCCGAAATCAAATATGCGAATAAAATACACATGGCACAGTTCAACATGGCTTAGGTTCCGTCACGGATATGTTTTGGTCGCCCCACATCGTTAGGGTCGAAAGGGCATGTGCCGGACGCAACCTTAAATTTGGTCTAGGAAAGAAATAAAGCAAAAAAAAAAAAACAAAAAAAAAAAAAAAACAAAAAAAACCCTCCCTCCTTCCCTCGTTCCTGTTTACAAATACAACCCCAAGTCCTGCCAAACGTAAGCATGGTTTCTTTTAACATCTGATTAATTTTTTTCTCTCTTTTTTCATAAGTGTTATGGCTAAATGATTCAACCTGAAGCCTTTCATCCAGCAAATGGCTTGTGGGTCAGACGTCGCCTTGTGATTGGCCGCAGCATTTTGTTTTGTTTTCCTTTTATCTTGTCTTACGCCCTCTTCATTCCTCGACCCATCAGGCAAGCGAACACCGTCATGACCATTTTGGGTTTGACCTCCACCAGGTCATCGGGCAACGCGTACACACGCGCACCAATCTTCCTGGCCATGGATACAGCATACCTGCAAAATAGAGTACTGGTTTAGACATCACCCCTTTTGGTTTAGATAAACATCTAAAATAGATCATTTATTTCAATATTTCACATCTCGGTATTGATGGTACAGGGGGCCGTTTTGACCTTTTCCCTGGCATCTGTTGGGGATTAGTCACATGGACAACTTTGTGTAGGATTGTGAAGGACACCATGATCTTTCCATTTATCCATAATAGCATTTTATCACATTCGAAGGAGACAAACAGTCTGAGTTGATATCTGAGCAACAAGGACAGAGGAGTGGCACCCCTGACTCTCACACTCCAGGCAAAACATAAGCTTTATAGACAAACACATTCACACACAATACTTTACAGCGAATGTGAATAAACCCAGGGCTTATATGGTAAAGCATACAATAATTATTATCTTTATCTTTTATTTATGGTATGTTGTTGCTTCCCATTCTGGCACCTTCATAGTGACTATTGTTCGATGTACCGGTACATGTGCACACACACACACACACACACACACACACACAACACACAGAACAAGAAAATCTGCCATTCCCCTATTTGACTTACTTAGCATTGTCCAGCTTGTCAGCCTCTAACAGTTTACCCGTTTTCACAAGCTCGTAGTTGACGCAGCCGGGCTGGATGGCATCTATAAGGTCCAAGACTGGCAAGCTGGAGCTGATCTCTTTGTCCTATACAGTAAAAGTAAGAGTGTTGTTTAGAGCGCATGACAGGACTATTAAGTACAGTCTGCAATATTATTGACAGAACGACTGAGTGCTGGTTCCACACACACACACACACACACACACACACACACACACACACACACACACACACACACACACACACACACACACACACACACACACACACACACACACACACCTTGAAGCTTGAAATTTTTGTCTTCTTTCCTGCCCCGGCCAATGTCTTATTAACCCAGTTGACAATGATGTCATCGTTCACCTTCTCTCCTTCTCCCAGGTCCTCGAGGACATTCAGGGTATATCTGAATGAAAAAATAAAAACATTAACGGAAAAAAACCCAAGAAGGAAATCAGCACTGAAAAAGAACAGATTGTTCACATTTACACCGATCATTGTGACATTACAACAACATTGATTATCACTTTAGAATATTTTCAACATATCTCTTCAGCACAAATTAGTCCTAAAAAAAACTGAATTGTGTACATTTTGTCATCATAGCATATATGTTAATGTTTGACCAGAAAGGACCGATTCTGGTAGGAAAAGCGGGATGATATTCTGCAGGTGGTCATAATGTTCTGGCCGATCTGTGTATATCTATTGCTTTTTAACGGATTTTGACGAATATGATGCATTATTAATGCATTGTTATACAATCAGGCAGTTTCATTATTTCATTACATCAAGAGATAACTGTACCTCCTCATTAACTGCCAGACCAGAGCCAGGGTCAGGGTGGGGTTCCCATCGTTTAGATCTTGGCCTCCAATGCCCACCAGTGAAAATTTGGCTTCGGTTTTCCCAAGATCCACTGCGTAGTTGCAGTTCTCCAGCTACAATTACATTCACACACATAACCATGAGATCAGCCTTTTACTTTGGAAATCTCATGTCAAACATAAAAACAAACATACATACATACATATATCATATATTATATATATAGATATATATATATATATATATATATATATATATATACATACATACACACACACACACACACACAAACTTCGAGACAAACAAAACTTCGAGACAAATTACAAGACCTATAAAACTGAATTCTCACCTTCTTCATGTTGGACCCGATCTTTGGGTAAGGGGGCTTGTTGACTTTATTGTTCCAGTCCACACGAACCTTGATTCTCTCATAGAGCTGCAAGATGACCAGTGCATCCTGGAGATCACTGTGGGGAAGAAAATACAACGACATTTAAATGAAGACATCACCGATTATATTTTATATATATACACAATGAAGTAGCACAATTAACTCATTAATATCCACCATTTCTCAATTATTGCATTAATCTAACAAGAAATTACATTTTACCCGTATAGGTGGTTAACATGAGGGTTAACACCCAAGGAGTTCATCCAGTTTCGGAAAGTTCTCTCCTCTCGGGTTTCACCTGTAGAGACACACACAAAAAACACACTCAATCCTGACATACAGAAAAATACTGATTTCTATATAGTATATCTTAAGTATAAGCAGGGGTGTATGATATAAGCACTGCATAGTCAAATCAGTGTGATATAGAATACCTCCAATAGTGAACTGGCATATTAAGGAGTCGTGGTGCAGCAGGAAATCATTAAACCATTAAACTATGCTGGAATCTATTCCAATCCTGGTTAAGTGAAAAATAACTACATTTCTAACATGGATAAAACAGAAGGTTAAAAGACATTTGCCTTTTAGGCCACTAGATGGCCTAAAGTTTCTCTTGAGCAAACTTCAGGAAATGAGGTATTTGGCCATGTTCCCATCCCAAGTAGGAGTAACATTCTTCAACACACCCTCCGTAACTGCACTAACAAGTCTATTTCAAGCGGATGAAGGAATGTGTATTTTTTATAGCTTTATTCCGTAATGCATGAGATCAAACTGGCATGGAAAAGCACTAGATTTTCACCAGGCCGGGACATACATGAGAAAGAAGTTTCTTACCCTCCAGCAGGCCCCAGTCGATGTCCTGGTTCTCAGGTTTGGTCAGTGCTGGATACTTGTTGAAGAGATTGGCCACAAACGCCAGGTTCAGTTTGGGGTTTCCAGCCACGACGTCGGCGGGCGTGACGAACTGTCTGCAGCCCAGTCTCTCGGCCTGCTGCAGCATAGCCTCTGCTCTCTTCAGATCATCTTTCTCCTGCAACGGCGAAACGATCGTAATTGTAGAATTAATTACAAAAACCGGCCCATGTAATCGAATTATACGCCTTCGATAAACACATTCCTGTACAAGGCTTTGCGGATGCTATAAATTACGACCATAAAGACACTGATCCAAATCTCTGACATCAGTCCGCGTTCAAGCCAATTCAAGAGCTGCAAACAGTGCATAAAACCAAAGACATCAATCAGGACAAAATAGCAAATACTATACTTTTTAGAGCAGTGGACTTGACTACATTTGTCTCTTAGATTCATTTCTATCAACTGCAAGAAAAACACAACCATAGCCCTATAAAAAGCTGATGTTACGAAAATAAATAAAAAACCAAAGACCAAATACAGGTCTTTGTGTACAGGTCTTTGTAAGAAGCGACCAAGCATGCTGTAATCAGCTTCAGATAACAGTGTGAAACGGAAGCCCAGGCTTTAAAAGAAAAAAGGGAGTATTCATCGCAGACAAACACAGATCTGGTGTGAGGAAGTGGCCTTGTCTGTAGCTGGTGTTCACACTTTGACCCTGAAAAAGACGTAAACACAACGGCCCCTCCAACTGCATATGAAAAGGCCCCTCCTGTTATGTATTGCTGTCTAACCATGTTTTTTTTCTCCCCCTGCTGGTTTCTCTTGGCGCCGCATGGGTGGGTGGGGTTAAATACATTCACACGACATTGTGAATCTCTGAATCACCTAATGTGAACCCAGTGGTCTAGTGACGCAGCGTTGAATCCTAACGCGAGAAAATAATACTCACGCCTGAACGATCACAGAAGATGGCAAAAGAATACCATTGTTAACGAAATCTATTATGGACGTCTCTTTAATTATGACAAAAACAGCTTGTAAATCTTGATCGGCCGTCTCAGAAACAAGGTAAACATCTATGTGTGCATTCATCTGAGTGCTGCAAACTATGGAATTTCCTGCCATTCACAGGAAAAAAAAGTGATAAAGGGTCAGTGGTGAAAGACATCTTCAGGCATGCTGGGAAACCAGCTGTAGGACTGCTCTCGAGCAGGTTTGAGTGCACATGAGCAAAACATGCACTGAAGAGCTCCTCATGAGACACCAGCTTTGGCGTCCGCAGCATTAACAGATGTGCCGCTTGGGTCAGACAGACGAGCTATAAAATATATAGCGTTGAGTCAGTTTCCCTGAAATATTCATCCTCGAACAATATGGATGGAAAATATTTGTGGGGGAAAGTTTTTTGGAGGAGTCCAGGACATGAGCAGAACTGGCCTTCATAAAACGATGTTAAAGGTTTTTTTTGGTGTGCATGATTTTATGTCGCATGAAAACCTCAGTTATCCAAACGCAGCTTGTTTGGCCCCTTTTTCAATGTAAAGGAAAATTGAAAAGAATTTTCCAGCCTTCAGAAAAAATGTACATGAGTTCTTTTGCAGAAAGAGAGTAGAGCACCACACGGAGGACATCAAGGAAGATCAACAAGCATTTGGTTTTATTAGTGCAAACTGATTAGCATTTTGCTGATTGGGCAAATTTCTGAGGACTTTTGCGACCGAGACTCCAGTGTACCCCCCCCACCACCCTACTCAAAATATAAATAAATAAATAAATAAATAGCACTGAAATAACCCCCCAAAATTATTGATTAGAAAAATTATTATTGCATATAAAACTATTATTATTATTATTATTATTATTATTATTATTATTATTATTATTATTATTATGTGCAAAACTTATTATTAGCCACAGCTATCTATGACCCATTAGCCACAGCCTGTTTATTACAATTTCACTCTTACTTAGAATTGAAATGTTTCATGCCTTAAAGAATTTGGACTCTGACATCTACAAAACACTAAGAACATCGGGCAAAAAAAAGAAAACAAAAAAACAAAAAGATAAGCCAAAGGTACTTGTGGAAAATCCATTACAACCCTGTCATGCATAAAACAATTCCGAGGCAAACATTTTGACATCTGCTTCTGTCCCAAGTTACGAATGCAAGATAACACACACACACACACACACACACACACACACACACACATACACATACACATACACATACACACACACACACACACACAAGCCTGACTTACATTGAAGCCTGCCATGCTGATGTCAATCCTCTCCTCGCCCTCCTTATTGCCTTTTGGTGCAATTTGGTTCAGAAGGTGGAAATAAGCCCTGGAGTCCTACAAAGATCAAAAAGGGAAAAAAACACACTTATAAATATAAGATTTCCATAGGTCATTGAGAAATAAAGAAATATATTTGAATGCTAGAAATAACACATGAGAGGATCATGCGGGATGTCCCGAGTTCAAAAGTTCAAATTCAGAAGAACACAATGGGCCAAAAAAAGAAATAAATCATGCCAAAGTGAATAACAGCTGGCTGAGAGTTTGGTGGGGAAGAAAAGTACCTTCACAGAGTTTGCGAAGTCTGAGAGCTGAAGCATAGGGAAATATAAATAAAGGATAAGAGAAGATTCCAGACACAACAACACTGGTCCTTTATTCAGTAGTCAAGATAGGAAATAAGATCGCCTGCAGAGCGTGGCATGATATACAACATATCATCATCATCATAATACATTTCCATATACAATAGAGAGAAATAAAATCCCTGTACTGAGATATATATATATATATATATATATATATATATATATATATATATATATATATATATATATATATATATATATATATATATATATATATATATGAGTGTATGTATGTATGTATGTATGTACATATATATATATATATATATATATATATATATATATATATATATATATATATATATCTATATATATATATATATATATCTATATATACATATCTATATATATTACATACCCACATATAAAAATAGATATACACACATACATCCACTCACTCAAAGTAGATGCACAGGGGTCAATAATTGTTGTAAGAAGCATGTCAGGTTTTGATGTCATACCTGAAGCCAACACAGGAGGGAGTGACATGCAACAAACATTTAACCCTGGGTGGCTGATGGAAGGATAAAACAGAAAGGAGGAGCATATAGAGAAAGATAAAGAGGTGGTGTGAGAAAGGTATGAAAGCATGCCAGACTCTTTGCCCTCACTGAACCCTGAAAGGTTTTTTATCCTGGCACTGGTCTGTAACACAACACTGCTGCACTCGTGCAAGTGAGCAAAGATTTCTTTTCCCCAATCAAGAATTAAAATGAGACTGCACCCTCCTTACCCACAGGAAAATCAGATACAGATTAGGAGTGTAACCCAACCCGAATACATTATTCAGATTGAACAGATAATGTGTCCTGAATTGATACAGCTATGGAAATAGGTGCATTATTCTTTCTTAAGAGATTTTGATCCCTAAATAGTGGATTAAGAAAAACGACTTTTTAACAGCAATCGAACTTTAAACACAACTCACAAACTGCAATAAAGACTGTTCCTTTGCATCTTCGGGATTGAGATATTGCCCCCCCCATTAGTGGTGTGCATTTCTGATTTGCAGTAAATATTTGCAAACGGCGTCATTTTATAGTAAACGTTATAAAACTGACCACTTAACTTTTAAAAAAATAAACGGTAAAAAAAACGTACAATGACTGAAAATAAAAAAAATAATGAATAGAAAAAGTGATTTATAGCTGCACACTTCTCCATCTGGCTCAAAACACCGCCCATTAGTCACAGCCTGTTTATTACAATTTCGCTTTCTATATTTTATTTAACTTTACTTAACAAACCAATGAAAGAACCGCTCATTATTGCAGTCATGGAGCTCAGTTCTGATGAAAACTTTAGACTAAATGGAAGTTCAAAATGCAGCAAAAATCATTGAAAATGTAGTAAACCACCAAATGATTTCTGCTTTTACTTTAAAAAATAAACAGGTTTCTAAAATGTGCCACAATTCACTGGGAAACAAACCAAAATGAGAAAAGCACAAGTATCGCATGCAGAGATATACCTGAGATCATGGAATGTATTATGTGCAAAATAAAAAGAAGTCATGGCAAAGTGAAAAACAGCTGGCTGAGCATTTGGGGGAAAAAAAGTACCTTTACAGAATTTGAGAAGTCTGCAAGCTGAAGCGCAGAGAAAGGTGGATAAAGGATAAGAGAAGATTCCAGACACAACATTAGTCCTTCATTCAGTACTCAAGATCCACGTCAGTGAAGACTTAAACCTGAACCTTTATCATCAGATGCAGTGTGCATGCAAGCATGTACTAGACCATTTTTAAACCTAACAGCATGTTACACTGTTTGTTTTTTTTACATCTGTGATGACCGCTATCTTCACTGACAAGCAGAAGAGACCCAATTTCATTTCAATTTGAACACTTATTGGGTTTTATTAAAGCACTACAAACGATGATGGGTTTACCTTTATATCATTGCTGAAGTTGTTGATTTTCTGCCAGCCAGCGTTGTGGAGATGAAAGTTGGCCCATCGCAGGAGCAACTCCTCTGGGGATAGTTTCATCAGGTCCTCCAGAGTCTCACCTTCCCGAAGCAGTGCTGCCAGCGCTGGGGAAGCACACGCATTGTCAGCACAATCATGTAAACACATAACGACCGGTTCACTGAAGGGAAACGACACGGCATCCCGTAAAATTTGATCCACTACATTAACGGTTTGTACAGACGTGCATTATTATCATCACCTTTTATTTACTTATACTAATCTCTCACCTACTCAATTCATTCAAATGCCTTATTGTGATCACATTTAGACTCTTTATATAGAACTAAAGGCAGCCATTCTTAAACTATCGGATGCCTGGCAACAACACAGATTAGTGTGTGCTTCTCCACAAGCTATCTAACCCACCCCACCCCCTCTAGTGCACCACACCATTCATTACTGCAATGTTGCAAAGTGTACGCCTTTTTTGCTCCTACAATACAGAAAGGTTGCGCTTATTTGTCTGCAAATCGACTTATACCCCAGCATTGATCAAATTCTTCCCCCGTATTTAATAATTCACTCCTATGTAGAAACACTGTTTGTCTGAATTCTTGGACAATGGCATCAGCCTGATAAACTGCTGAATGGTGTCGGTTTCTGGTCACATGGGGGGGGGGGGGGGGGGGGGGGGTGAACAGAGCTCACCCTCATTCCTGCTGAGCTCGATGTCTGCAAACAGGCCGATCTTGATGATCTGCCACAGCAGGCCCAGCACCAGATGCGGCTTGCCTTCGCGCAGATCCATCGCGCCGATGTTCACCACGTGGCAGCCGATGGCCGAGGCGGAATTCAGAGCCAGGTTGAGGTTCTCCTGTATGAACAAGGTAAAGAATTTTGAGAATGCTGAGTCATGATGCAAGGATGATTTAAAAATGAAAATATTTTAATATCAAATTAGAATGAATCATTAGTTTTCTTAAGCAAATATCTTTTTTTTTTAAATGTTTATCCCCTAAACAGAGTACAGTCGAATAAACAGAGCAACAAAAAACCTGTGTCGTGAATGGTGTCAGTTTCTTCTTGTTTATTGTCCTCTCGTCAATCGTGTCAGGGACGGACAGGTTGATCATCTTACTGTTGGAGAACACACAGAGGTCAGACGAGTTCAACGAGAATTCCTTTTTACACAATGATGATGGAGCCGGACTCACCAAAGAACGACGCCATCACCTACAGCCTTGAAGAGGTCGTTTGTGTTGGGGTTCATGGGCAGCACATGCTTGCAGTCTGGGTCCTTCTCCAACGCAGAATTGATCCAGTTCACAAACGCAAACCTTTCCTCCTCTATACAACACAAAACAAAAAAAAGTTTATCAAACACATACGTTTTTAGCTCAGGATAGACATCAGGGCCAACACAAATCTAAAGTCTTCTAATGGTGAGAAGGGAAAGAAAGAAAGAAAGAAAAAGAAAGAAAGAAGAAAAAAAAAGAGTGAATGAGAAAAAGAAAGTAGGAAAAAAAGTGAAATAACAAAAGAAAGAATGAACAAGGAAGGAAGGAAGAAAAGAAGAAAAAGGAGAGAAAGAAAGTAGGAAAAAGAATGAAACAACAAAAGAAATAAATAAAGGAAGGAAAGAAAGAAAGAAAGAAAGAAAAGAGAGAAAGTAGGAAAAAGAAAGAAAGCACAAAAGAACAAAGGAAGTAAGCAAGGAAAGAAAGAAAAGGGACAAAGGAAGAAAGAAAAAGGAAACAGAGAAAGAGCAAAAGAAAGTAGGAAAAGGAGAGAAAGAAAAAAATAGAGAAAGCAGGAAAAAATAAGGAAAGACAGAATAGATAAAAAAAAGAAAGGAATATAGATAGGGAAAAAAAACAGAGTAAGTGAGAAAGAAATAAGAGATGAGAAGCAAAGGGATGTTTGTACCTGAATAGGAGTGCTGTGTGCCTGCACTGGACAATTCCGATGTGCCCCCAATGGCCAGAATGCCCTCTTTCTTGTTGATAGCATTGCGGAAGGTCTTTGCAATGTCACTACTTTTAAGCTCCTGGAAGATCTGTATAAAATAAAAAGTAATGGATATGTAGACTTTGTTTTTGCTACATGATTACTTAAATCCTTATAGACATTATTCTGTCTCTTCACACAGCCAAAAGTACAGGGCTTTTTTTTTTTTGCCACGCCGTCATTTTTGGACGATGTCAGTTCCAACTGGAAAGAACAGTGAAACTGTGCTGACAGCAACTGCAATATAATCTCCCCTCCCCACCCTCAGTGTCCCAGCAGAGTAAACAAACACCAGGACACCGACGAGGAAAATCTCCATTAACTCTCACACGTGAAGATGCCTACAGGAACGGCCTTGTTTCAGAGGAGTCTCAGAAATTGGTACTTGTCTCTATTGGGGAAGTTCGCACCATGATGACTCAAGTGTGCAGAATTCCCCTGACCGGTCTCAGTCAGAACTGTACCTTGGAACTGTATTTAGGTGATGATTCATACTCGCATTATTCACATGATTTGAGAGTAAAATAAATAAAACATGAAATTAAAACAAGATGAGCTATTAGAGGGAAAGAAACGAGAAGTCGTGCTGGTGTGGAGACGTGGCTGAAGCGCATTATTGGAAGCGCTCAAGTCGTCATTTTGTTGTTATGTGCTTCATAATGCAGAGGATGCCATGATAAATAGCAGTCATGCTGTAATCTTTTAATAAAAACCAGTGAGTTTCATGAATTTCGATCTGGGTAAATAAAAATGAAAATAATAATGAGTGTGTAAATGTGCATTAAATACACCCTGGCCACAGTAACAGGAATCGTGTAAAACACAAGCCCCGTCCCAACAATTTGAATTAACAGGGAAAAGAATGAAATATGAAATATTAAGAGTTTAGGATCAAATCCGATATTTTCCTTAATCTCCTGCCATATTTACACAAATAAATATATATAACACAGTCTCACCCAAAAGGTATCAGTGGGATGCATTTAAACCACATGCTGACTTTGCTAATCAGGTGCTTAGCGCAACAGACATCCTGACGCAAACCTGGTCAGAGAGTAATTCCTATTACAAATGACAAAATAATCAAAAAGTACTTACTGAAACAAATTCTTCAAAGCTGATCTTGTTGTCCTTGTCTTTGTCTCCTTCAGTCATCAGCTTCTGGATGATCTCACGAACTTTGTACCCGGGAAGAGGCAGGTTGGCCTCTTTGAACAGGTCGTGGAGCTCGTAGTCGTTAATGTAGCCGTTACTGTCGAGATCTGGAAGAAAATTCATTCGGGGTCAAGGATTTCAGAACGCAACACTAAAGGAAATGCACTGAAGGTAGCGTCAGTTTGTAATGCAGCCAATGCTTTATTAGTCAGATGTGTACTACGGTTCACCCAAAAGCAATTTCAAAACTCTTTTGTATTAAGGTAATATCCCTATGCTGAAGTATCTCACAAGGAAGCAGAGCAGGAGCTTTTCGGGGTGATTTAAAAGTTGGGACGTCCACTATTTTCAATGTATACAAAAGTTATAAATCATCCAATTACACAGTTCCTCAATATACAAACGGTCACACACACTGTGCTAGGTTCTGGATTATACAATATAATTCTTTGTAGATGACAAGAACACACCATAAATAAAGAGAAAGGAAGTAAGGTGGGATATATATATATATCTTCATTCATTCATCTTCTACCGCTATATCCGATCTTCCCTCGGGTCACGGGGAGCCTGTGCCTATCTCAGGCGTCTATGGGCATTAAGGCAGGATACACCATGGATGGAATGCCAACCCATCGCAGGGCACACACACACTCATTCATACACTAGGGACAATTTTCCAAGGTGCCAATCAACCTACCATGCATGTTTTTGGACCGGGGGGAAACCGGAGAACCCGGAGAAAAACCCCCTGAGGCACGGGGAGAACATGCAAACTCCACACACACATGGCCGAGACGGGAATTGAACCCGGATCCTGGCAATGTGAGGCGAACGTGCCACACACACACACACACACACACACACACACACACACACACACACACACACACACACACACACACACACACACACACACACACAGGAATATATGGAATTCTTTTCACTCCTTAAGACAAGATACATTTTTGTCAAGTTTCATATGGACTGTTTTTTATTTGTTTTTTTTTTTTTTTTTTAACCAGGTGCAGTAATACAACTTTCCTCTGCAAAAAGGAACATTCTGTTTCTATTTGGTCCAGCACGCGGAACACGAATTTGGCTTTTTACCTAGTGTGTGAGCCGTCTCAAATCATTTGCATGTAAAACTTCACCATAAACCAGAAGCTAAAGTAAGCCGAACTACAAACTGCTGTACATATGGTAGAACATAGCGATGGTGGAAGCGATCGCTAGTACTGTACATGCAAACAAATCGGACCAGTGACTTTGGCTGAAGGTGCTCTCAGAGGAAAGCAAGGGCTAATAAAATTACACTAGCATTAATGGACTGAGCCGGGAATGACGCAGCAGCCTACAGTCAGCCATTTTAAGCCCACTCTATAATGCTGCACTGCGATGTATAAATTATACATCGGGGGCCGGTTTCTGTCGTTACTCAATAGAATGTCCCGCTTGCCGGATGTGTCTAGGCACAAGACATTATCGTTTAGACTTTCTATGTGGGATTATTTCCAGAGATGCAAATAATAGCACAATTTAAAATAGAAAAGAAAAACAAAAATCACAGAAATATCAACATACACCTGGCAAAGTCTATAATTCCAATCAGTATACACTTTACATGCTTATGCTGTGAAAAGGGCTACATGGCGTCAAAACTTAAGGACTTCATACGCCTTTGACGGGAATATTTCAGTGGAAAATAATACAAATATTAATATGTAAATCAGTTTTGCTAATAAAAGTTCAGATTTTTTATAAAAATAAATAGTTGAAGCCTTCACACAATAACTGAGAAGGAATGCTGCGATAATGGAGAGGAAACTCTATGCCCCCCCCCCCAAGCCCTACAAAAAAATGCATTCAAGATACATATCCCCCCCCACACACACACACACACCCTGCAAGCACTGCCCAACAGACTTCCTTTAAAGAAATAAACGGAAACACTGGCCTCAAGGTTCAGTGTGACTGCTGCAGCCCTTCGTGTCTCTCGACTGGCGTAATCAAAATCCCAGACGGAGAAGCACATGGAAGTATTTATGGTTGCAGAGCATTGTTAGGTCTTTATTTACACATGCTATAACACACAACATGTCAACACACTATTCAACACAGTTCATGCTGAATAAATCCCATTCTCATATTTCAGGAAGAGAGGGCGGGGGGGGGGGGGGGGGGGGGTGTTGTACTCCTGATATTAGGGCATTTCTCCCTCAGTTTGGGGTCAATGACTGGAATCGCGAGAGACGAAGCAAACGTGAATGAGCTGTTTGTAAACCATGAGGTAAACTCTGTAATGCCCGCTTACGATTCTGATCTCTGTTCGCACTGTTAATAGAAAAATGTCGTAACGTGAGAGTTAAATGCTTATCTCCTCATGAAGTCTGATCACATCTTGCCTCGTAGTTGTATCACATGTAAACATACAGCCGAAAAAAAACCCCACAAAAACAAAAATTCAGCATGTTTTTCATGGAAGGTGGCGTGTTGTTACAACAGAGGCTATTACAACTGTCAGGGAGTCATGAGATATGTAATTAAATTAACACAGGGGCACAAAATATAAAAAAGGCGTACAAATTATATAGACTTATTGCTAGAACATTACAGATATCGCTCATTAAAATCTCGCACCCACTAAACTGATGTTTAGATTACCACATAAGGTCCTGGCAGATTGAAAATGTGGAAGGTCCTGGAAGATTGCCGGGTTGAAAATATACATAATAGTGTATCGAAATTGTCATTTTTATACCAAGTATCTGATTGTTAATCTTAAGAATCGATTTTCGATTCCCAACCCTATTTATATATTATTTCCTATGTATATGCATTTTTCCTTTGGCATTCCATTTAAATATCCTGTATTCATGACACCATGATTCACTTTTAATGAAAAATAATCATGCATAACCTTAGCTCCAGGCGAATGTGTAACTTTATATACAACTGTGCAATCTGCATAGTCATATATTTGATGTAGGTGCATAGTCAGGGAATTGGTGAATCTTTAACTTTTATAACCTCCCTGAATCAACTGACCCAAAAGAAAAAAAACAAACAAAAAAAACAACGTTTCTTTTTAATGTACACTTAACTGTCCTCGACTGAGTCTAAGCTCTTATTTTATAACTGACCATGTCTTAATTCTTTCAGTATCTAGTTACACAGCGATACTCGTCTCGTTACGCTGCACGTGTCATCAGGCTGGTTAATATCGTAATGCGCTGTAGTAAAGACAGATGTGTCATCCTTTGCCCTTACACATCGACGACACACCCAGTTATGATTATGAAGTGTCTAACTAGCAGGACGTGCCTTGAAAAGTGAAAGCTCGCTGGCGACGGCATTGAGACGAGACAAAAGTACACATTCCAAAATAATTACGCTTGTTCGGGGCGCAACGCCCCCCGAAAGCAGACGTTCCGGAATTGATTTCCAGGTTGAATAAAAGAGAGGTTGCGGGCTGCTCGCTGCAGGAGATTCCTGATTAGTGTGCAGATTTTCAGGCCAAAGCAGCAGAACAGGAAGCCCACTCACCGACTTTCCCGAAGGCTTCACGCAGCTCCTCCAGCTCGTCTTTGGATATCTTTGCTGCCATCTCCCTGGAGATCGACCTGGACTTTCCTCCAACAATGCGCCTTTTTTCCTGCAGGGAAAGAAACAGAGTTAGCGTCGCAATACGCAATAAAGACACTATTCAGTTCCGAGGACAATTGACTGGCCGGTTTGATTTCAGGTTTAACACGCTGTAACGATCCACTCCACTCGTTGTGCGCCGCTCATATACACGATACAGTACTGTCACTTTGAATGAATTGCAAAGGATTGTTAAACATGCAAATAAAAAAAGTGCATTTAGTGCCATTGCAAGCAAAACCTTTCTATCACAGCGTCAATATCCGTCCTGTGGGAGCAAACCGAGTCATTTCCACAAGGGCTATATTTAGACATACACCAGTGTTGGGGCATGTAAATCTAGCAAACGGTTATCAACAACCTCTTAATGCAATCAGGAAATACTGGAACCGTGACCTATTCCAGGCTACCGAGTTTGGTTACACCATTAACTGAAGATCTGTTCATCAGATGAGCACTTTGGTTATTGTTCAGATTTTTTTTCCTCTTTTTTTTTTTCATTGTGCCATCTGGACAAAACAACTTTTCACAAGATTTGGCAGACAGAATAGGACAGAATGATTTTATAACAACAAAAACATTCTTATTATGGCCTTTTCCTGATATAATGGAAAAGTCCTACATTGCATCACTTCAAAAAGCCGAAAAGAGCGTTGTCTTTTACACTGCGTGTTTATTGAGAATTTAAAAAAAATAGAATAATCCGTCATGACTGCTTTCACCACCGTGTGCGACAACAACTGTTTAAAAACACACAGGAAGGGGTTATAATGAATAAGAAGGAGAGAATTTATAGATACAGGTTAAAATTTAAATACTTGAATTATTTTAAAATTCTTTTATACAAATGAAAAAACAAAAACATTCAAATACAGGACAAAAAAAAGTGTATTTTGAGTGTATATAATGCATAATCATCACTTCTTTATTAGATCATATTAAACCGTGATTAACCATCGGTTTGGTGTTGAATCTTATTCACAGCAGTTCATTATACCACGGACTGGGTGGAAAGAAAAATATGACTCAATTTGTCCTTATTCTAGCTCGTATTCTCCACCATTAGTAAGACTCATTCAAAAACAAGGAAAGGGGGGAAAAAACAGGGTGCTTAAAACAAGTTATAGAAAAGTAAAGATGCATCTGTGGTTACAGATCTGAAGGAGGCGAGCAGAACCACAGGACACATTAAACTGCCTTGGTTTCTCAGCAATGACTCAACGTCAGAGCGGGCGGAGTGGCAGACGTGCACACACCCATCACAATGCCTTTCTGACACTCCTCGCCTTTTCTTTTCTATCAGAACAAAAACACAAGTCATCCTGAACGGGCTCCCTCCTACATGCAGCATCAAACTAAAACACTGTGACAAGACAAAGATAAAAGAAATGTCCTTGTTCAGCTATAAGATTAGTCTTTCGATATTAACTCTGTATCAGCTCTGATGACTTTATATGACCTCGCTAGAAAAATACCTCCAAGCTTATTTAAAATGGTTTTGTCTAATAATTCAGTACAAAATGTTTCAAGGTCTGACTGATCCTGGTACAGAGCAGATGCTCCACCCAAAGCGGTGCCACTGTCCTCCAAACAAACAACTTCTCCGGATCCTCCTCCTGCATTTAATCATCTTCATAACAGGCTCATTCTGTCAGATATGTAATTGAGCAATAGCGCTTTCGTCTGGATGAACTTCCCGAGAGACTTAAACACCAGCCACGCGTGATCTTTTGCCTCCTCTCCGACAAACACAATTCAGCTTTTCATACCTTAAAACTTCACAGGGGGCTTGGGGTCATTTAAAAAAAAAGCCGATGCATTTTTATTCAAGCACTTTAGGCAGATAAACACATCCTCCCACGCGCCCCGAGCTGACAGACTGAAGCGGAATATCCATGTGGCTGCCCTCCGCCCGAACCATCCCAACAGCGGAACAATGAAAACAATACAAACGGCACGCCGCAACACGAGCTTTTCCTCTGCAGGCTTTTTAAAGCTCCTGACAGCAAACGGGTTCGGAAAGAAAAACAGCTCGATGATTTGCAGTCGTGGCCGGTCGCAGTAAAGCAAAATTGAAGAAAAAAAAAGAAAGAAAAAAGCGTAAGCACCCCCCCTACATATAATGCTGTAACATGAGAGCGAAAGGCTGCTGGTTACGAAGGAGGAAAAAGAGTGCAAAAAAAGACAGAGAAAGGAAAGGGATCAGACCTGTGGTGTGAGCGGCTGCAGAGGCTGAGGCAGAGTCAGTGCTCCCTCCACACCCTCCGAGGCGAATGTGGAGCGCCAGCATTCCTGTCTGCCTCACAAAGACCTCAGGCAGCAAGTCAGAACACTTCCTTCAGGGAGCAGCCTCCCTGCCACCGAAGAGGAAGGGGGGGGGGGGGGATGGCAACGTACGTGTTAAAATGTGTGTGTGAAAGAAAAGAATGAGTTTTCTTTACCACTGACTCACTACCAGATGTATAATAAGGGGGGGGGGGGGGGGGGGCTACAAGTCTGAATAGTTTACTTTATTAAACAAAACAAAAAAAAAAGAATAATCCAGCCTAGTATCACTGTCACCAGATTAACACCATGCATTCTATTCCTTTCATGTGCACAAACAATAAACCCGCTCACAAAGCAGCGTCAAAGAAATCCGCCTGCCCATTTAATTCCCTTATGAGTAAGTCAACGGTGACTGTACCTAAATCTCGACCTCGTGTTGCTTCGGGACGTGAGATGATTCAGACTTGATGCCCGTCCTCTTCTGGGTGAGACCAGATAGTATTACGATACATCAAGAATGTTATTGTACTAGAGAAAAAAGACTAAAGAGAATGTGCAGTATGAATACAATGATGTAATAAAGAGTTCCAGGAAGCGCCAAACAAATCACTCTGTACCAAGGTGATGGACCAAAAAAAAAAAAAAAAAAAAAAAAAAAAAACACACACCTTACAACACACGTCACACTTGGAGGTGGAGGAGTTACATCAGCTTTCATTCCTTTCCGCCAAAAATGTTACTCTGAGGATGCATTGTGCACATTGGCTGCGCCCACGGGATCCCTTCGAGATCATTACATAAATCTCTGATGGAATTCGCGGGTGATCTGATAACTATAGCTCTGTTTATATTCTAAAATTCCAAGCTATTTGCCTTTCTGTATTTCTACAGAACATGTCGCTCATTTGTGTCATTTTTTAATGACCTTGGTGTCATTAGATAATTCCATCTGTGCAAAAGCAGTTTTCAAGCCTTGGGGTATATATACGGTGACTATGGACACTCATTTTCTCACCACGTTACAGTAAAATAAGGGCTTGAGCACTGACGGAAACAAACTGGTTTTTAATAATATTATACGGCGGTAAACAAAATAATTGTGAGTGACATTCCACAAGCTCCGACATGAGTCAGGAGATCACCTGTTGAACAAGTCGCTGCTTGCGTGTCAGCAACAAAAGGGATTAAGTGCTTGCAAGGATCGCAACATGTGTGGAGACCATCATTGCGGAACATATGGAAGCACCGGGGTGAGTGGAATTCCAGCAGGCCAAAGACACAGATCTGATTCAACAGCCTGATCTGATGCTATGCAAAGTTTTGCTTGCATGTGGTGCCTGGAGGAACAGTTGCGATGAACACATGGGCAAACCCACAACATGCCCTAGAGGCAACTGTTTAAGTTTGTCAGACATCACACCGGCCAAATACGGTCCTTTCTGCGAAGTTGGGAAGACTCTGCTACATTGTGTAATATATTTATGGAGAATGATCATGTTAAAACAGGTTGGCATTTCTTAGTTCCAAAGACATCCTACCTCAATGTATGTGGTGAATTCGGGAAACATCAGGTCTCCCGGTGATTTTGTAGCTTCTGTGGCTTAAATGGTTATTAAAGCAGTCAAAGTGGTTGAAAGTACATGAATAGACTGCCTAGTGATGTCGCATAGATGGCTATATCGTAACTAGGACTGTCAAACCTCTCCAATGGCCACGTATGGAAAGACTTTCCTACATGGCCGCCCCCAAATTTAGTTTCTAAATTTGTAGAACACAGGAAAGTCTTCTTGTGCGTTGCTTCCTCCTTCATCTTCCCATGATAGTAGCTGAAGAAGGGAAGCGTCAGCTACCTCGTTCTATTAGGAGAGATAAGAGCTTTCAGGCTTAGCAACTATGCAAATTTTTCCCAGGAATTCCAGGGGAAAAAACCTGGACAGGACACGTCTTTAAACTGTTTTCATCAGATAAGAAAATATCTTTGGGCCACCGTTTCGTTTAAATACTACTCAATGCCAAGAAGTAAAATCTCAATTTCCGCAAAACTCAGATTCACGCTTTGACATGTATATGTTTTGCAGTTGCAAAACAAGGTGCAAGGCTCATTCATTGGCTGTTTATTTTACTTTAGAACAACAGAATCAAGCTGGAATACCTGAGAGGAAGGAGCCGGCCTCGTACAAGAAGATTCTCAGCCATGCAGGCCGACATGAGCGCTTCATTTCTCGAGTGCAAGCACGCACAACACATTAAGTAAGCGAACTGCTGTAGGTTGAACCAAGTTGGAAGTGACATGTTTTTCCACTTTACCCATTCACATTTTTAAAGAGGTCTAGAAATCAGACAAGAATAGATTTTATACTCTGGGTTGAAGACTGAAACCCCCAGACCTCAGGCATGCACGGGGAACCCATGACTGAACTTGCATGAAACATTTTAGGCTGATTATTGGCCGTCTGTCCAATCGTTCATGTTTTAAGTATGCGGAGCTCAGCTATTGCACAACAGGCTGGAAAAGCATTCCTTATGTGCAAGTCAGTATATACATCTGAGGAATAATCTGCACCTCCCCCCCCCCCCCCCCCCCCCCCCCCAGCTGTTGGCACAAAAGTCACACAGTCCCCCCCCCAGCTGTTGGCACAAAAGTCACACAGTTGTATAAAATTAAGCATTAAGATGAGAACAACCAAGCCAAAACTGTTCCAGCACGACAACGGTTTGCCAGAAAAGACATGATGTATGGTGTGGCAATGGTTGGAGTGGTAGAGCTCGAATGAACTGAACAAAGCCCTGACCTAATCAGCAAAAAACATCTTTGGGATGAACTGGAACATTGAATACCAAGACGTCCTCCCCCAACAAATGCAGAGAGAAACTTTGTATTAACATGCATTTAGCGTTTAAATGCTACTTGTGAAGGAAAAGGTAGGAAGATAAAATACAATTACCACAAAGCTAGAGTGTATTGGTACAGCCACGCCCATGTGTAGTGTAATAGACAGGAACACACACACAAACACACACTCCAACCAAAAATTGTCATATAATGTACTGCTGATGGTGGAGAGAAAGCCTTTAGCTAGTGCACCATTCCATCATATTATTATCGGTTAAAGGTGATCAATTAGAAGAACTTTGTATTAATTTGCAGTGCTGGTGACATTAAATCCAAGACTATATGTCTATGATGTTGGTAAAATGACCAAATCCAGGCATCAAAAGTATTGAACCACCTTTTCTGCTACACATCAGAGGTATATTTGGTCACTTCCTATTCGACCAGAGACTGTCTGATTATGACGGATGGTCATCCAAGACTGTCTCCGTGACTAAGAGCTCTCGAAACTGGCGCCTTTTATTAAAGGAAATAAATTGTAGCGCCGTTTGGTCCGGAGAGACTGACACGCTTAGCAACTTCCCCACTTCTGAATGGAAAATAGGATTTAAATAACTAACCAGGAAGGATACAAAGAGCAAAGGTTACACAAAACACACTCATCACCCATAGTAATTAAGAGGACACCACTTACACGGGCTCATAACGCACTGAAAACTGTTAGTCACCAATAAAATAAAAAAAATGACCTAAAAAAACAAACAAACACCCAATGCGATCTAAAAAGCTGCACTTAAGCATGTCCCAGTTTCCCTCACTCATCAAACGGACCATCTTCCAGGGATTTGAACTGCCTGCTAATACTATTATGATAGACATTCCAACTAACTAAAGCTAAAAAAAGGTTTTGCAGAAAATAATTTACGTGCATTTACAATCACTTTTGTATCACCGCAACAGTCCTGCATCGACACTACCGCGTTCGACAAATTCCCTAAGCTAAACACAATCGCTGAATTGCACGTTTGCACATCAGCAGAACCAATGACCTTGTTTATTTCACTTCTGCCGCTATTTGCAAAGTCAGTTTAATCGGACATCATCCTGACCGCATGAGACAAAGGTGATGGCGCTGTTCATCCGGCTTTCAAAGACGTTACAACCCCCCCCCTACTAACAAACCGGCAAGAAAAAACAACATACCTGAACCAAAATTAAGCAAATCAGATGTTAAAATTCTGCTACTGGAGCGTACCTAGAAGTCTATAATTGAACTCAACAGCTACGCTATGAATACGCTCTTATTTTACCCGGAGCACATTTTTGCCTGGTACATGCCTTTAAAATGGCTTTTCATCACCCTGCACTGGTTTTCCAAAAAAGCCAGAACCAGACATTCCAAACAAGCCTGAGAATGTGAGACTAGTTTTAGCGAGCGTGTCTAAAACACCGAGCAGCTACACAAGCGATCACACAGGCCCCGTTTCTGTTCCTACGCAGGGCAGGGTCCCCCTATGGGAGTGCATTCATAATTCAGTAGAAGGGAGAACGGCCTTTAAACAAGGCAGACACAGAATTCCTGAAGTAACTTCGACATCTCCCTGCGAATGAACGCTACGAGCCTCGGTGAAGACTAGGACTGTTTAAAGCGTTGGATGCTGTAAATAAAATTTAGACTAGTAAAGCTCTACATGTGTGCGAGACGAGCGGCACTTCGCACGTGTTCCCTTTGCTCTGCGTCGTAATAAATCAGCGCGAACATCTGGCAATCACATTATTTTAGATGTCTTGAGCTGCGCCGAGCTGCGTGTTGTTTCAAGCTGACGCGACTGTTATTTCCTTTTAACATGGAGTCATGGCACAGCTCTACGCTCTTTACATTTACACACCTTTAAACTGCAACAAAAGTGTGTTAACGGTCCTGGGCCATATACCGTCACAAAAACATTTCACCCACTGACTGTATGGATGGATAGCAGGAATCTAAGCAAAGCCAAAATGGCTTTGAGGCTCTCTTATTGGCTGGCTGCAGTACAATTTCTAACATCACCAAATTTTAAATAATGCCACTACACAGCGCCTTTACAAAATCTCCACTGGTT
Organism: Kryptopterus vitreolus; assembly: GCA_030449085.1. NCBI lineage: Eukaryota > Metazoa > Chordata > Actinopteri > Siluriformes > Siluridae > Kryptopterus > Kryptopterus vitreolus. The sequence continues at coordinate 3,969,237 of JACRUU010000004.1, forward strand.
ACATACATGAAAAAAGTGTCCAGCCATTTAATTCCTTACACCGTCATTCAGTTAACTCTAATATATCCCCAGTTTGGAGATATTTTGTGATATGAAAAAAAAGTGTATGGCTGGTAAAGTGATTGATGGCTTTGTTTATGACCATGCTTCACAAACTCACACTTTAAACATGGGTATAAATTTTATAAATACATTTTTTTTTATCTGAAATATAATCTTTGTATCATTTAATTTCTTTAATTTACCCAAAATTTATCTATTTGATGTGTATTTTAGATTAAAACAATACGTAGGTTTCGTATGAAGGAATTAAACACATATTAATATGTCTAACACATTACATAACACATTTTTTTTTTTTATCTGAAATATAATCTTTGGACCATTTTATTTCTTTAATTTACCCACAATTGACCACAATATTATCTATGTGATATGTGTATTAATGTTAAAACAATACGTAGGTTTCGTATGAAGGAATTAAACACATATTAATATGTCTAACACATTACATAACACATTTTTTTTTTTATCTGAAATATAATCTTTGGACCATTTTATTTCTTTCATTTACCCACAATTGATCACAATATTATCTATGTAATATGTGTATTAATGTTAAAACAATACATATGTTTTTAAACTTATGTTAGTATGTCTAACACATATTACATAACACATATTGTAATAGCTGTTTGGGGTAAGATGATACTAACAGTCATTCTAATCTCTTAAGAAGAAAATATTGCGATTGCGTTATTTTAGGCCGTGGGTTTATTCCCTTGATTATTTGGATTGCTCGGATCTGTTTCGTAACTGGAATGATTTGAAAAGGAAAGAGCGTCATTTCTTTCAGGTAGTAACACAGGCCAAGAGAAATCAGCACAAGGCATCGCCTTTTGTTATTATTTAAACTTTGCCTAATATAATGTTTTCTTGAGCACCTATCCTGACTGCTACGCTCGACATGCCTATTCATTAACGGAAATGCAACGAAAAAACACACTTGGGAAGACGTTCCACTGGATTCTGATGTAGGATGAGGAGGTTATAGCGATACACTAAAGATCTAATCATGTACATTATATATTTATGGAGCTCACTTTGTGCAAAGTGGAATGATCATGTTAAAACAGGTTGGCATTTCTTCCTTCCTTACCTCCATGTATGTGGTGAAATCTTTAAACATCGGGCGTCCCAATGCTTTTGTAGGTTTCATTTTCTGTGGTTCAGTTAGCTGGTTTGAAAAGCAGTCAAGGTGATCAGTCGATGAGGCGAAAATAAAATCATAGACTGCCTGTTCTGGCTTTTAAGCACAGAGAGTACTGTGATGTCACAGAAGGCCCTGTGATGTCACAGAGCTGCCTTATCCTGACTAGTACGGTCAATCTCCCCCTAATGGCTGAGCATGGAATTACAATTAAATACAAAGACTTTCCTACGCTGCCACCCCCTAAATTAGTATCTAAATTTGAAGTCTTGTCGTTCGTTCTTTACCATGACGGTAGCTTAACAATTGTAGTTTAGTGTCTACAGTCACGCGACCACTGAAGGAACACTGAAGAACATGGATCAAAGCAAGGCATAGAGATTTGAGGAAGAGCCACTTTGGATCTTGCCATTGTAAAGGCAACATTAAACCTTTCCTCGTGTTCTTTAATGTGCAGGTAATCAACAGAGTCATACATGCAGTCATACAAGAAAAGCACATAGTTGGTATTTAGGCTCTGGTAGCTCCACAATGTGCAAGATAGCTAGCCCCCCAGTTTTGCCAGTGTGCTCAGGGAAACGAAAAAGGGACCAAGAATAAGGCAGTCATTCTGAACTCGACCTCTATATTCACATGAATGGAAAACTAGCCTTGCTTTATTATTATGAAAGTCTGATGGGAAATGTAAAGCAATGTATGAATTTGCTCCAATCTCTCTACATAGTTTTGGAGATCTGAGTGGGAAGCACCCGCACTGGTAAAGTGATAGTGCTGCATGTTATCAGGAAGAGTTAACAAACTGGCTGGGCCTTGGAGCATCCAGCCAAGACTGGTACATACTGCCACAGGCCTCCCAACTTCACCAGTATGGCCAGGTTGAGTAAAAGGAAGTAAATGTGGGAAATAAGAACCAATTAACAGCACTGGTTTCGCTCTAGATATTTCTTTCAGGAAGTTACACGGGCCAATTAAAATCAAAACAAGGCATCGCCTTTTGTTATTATTTAAACTTTTCCTAATATAGGGTGTTCTTACTATTACTTAGTTCAAAAGACGTCCTACCTCCATGTATGTGGTGAAATCTTTAAACATCGGGCGTCCCAATGCTTTCGTAGGTTTCATTTTCTGTGGTTCAGTTAGCTGGTTGCTAAAGCAGTCTAAGTGGTCAGTTGATGAAAGTAAATGAATGGACTGCCTGGTGTTCCGGCTTTTAAGCATAGAGTGTGCTGTGATGTCACAGAGATGTACTAGTACTATCAATCTCCCCCTAATGGCCAGGCGTGGAATTACAAATAAACAGAAAGACTTTCCTACAATACAATTGTATGTGTATAAAATATATTTAACAGCAATTTGAGGCCAGGTCAAGACTTGAAATTATCAATGGTAGGCCTTTTTAGAAAAAAACAATGTTAGTAATTTAGTGAAACATACAGCCATCATGTGACAGACAATCTAGCTACTGTTAACTAAAACCTTCCAGAGGACTGCCCTCAATTATATATATATATATATATATATATATTCATTCATCTTCTACCGCTTTATCCGATCTTCCATCGGGTCACGGGGAGCCTGTGCCTATCTCAGGCATCTATGGGCATTAAGGCAGGATACACCCTGGATGGAATGCCAACCCATCGCAGGGCACACACACATACACACACACACACACACACACACACACACACACACACACACACATTCATACACTAGGGACAATTTTCCAAGGTGCCAATCAACCTACCATGCATGTTTTTGGACCAGGGGAGGAAACCGGAGAACCCGGAGAAAAACCCCCTGAGGCACGGGGAGAACATGCAAACTCCACACACACATGGCCGAGACGGGAATCGAACCCGGATCCTGGCGGTGTGAGGCGAACGTGCTAACCACTACGCCACCGTGCCCTATATATATATATATATATATATATATACATATACATATACACACACACACACACACACATATATACACACACACATCTTCTACCGCTATATCCGATCTTCTTATGGGTCATGGAGAGCCTGTGTCTATCTCAGGCGTCTATGGGCATTAAGGAAGGATACACCAAGGATGAAATGCCAACCCATCGCAGGACACACACATTCATACACTAGGGACAATTTTCCAAGGTGCCAATCAACCTACGTTTTTGGACCGGGAGGGGGGGACCGGAGAACCCGGAGAAAAACCCCCTGAGGCACGGGGGAGAGCATGCAAACTCCACACACACATGGCCGAGACGAGAATCGAATCCGGACCACATGCTAACCACTCACAGCAAACAATAAGAAAGACACACTAACAACACAAGTAAGCAAACAATACAAATGAGTATGAGAACAATAACTAGACACTTTGCAACCCAAACCAGAAACAAAGAAAAAGTATACTATATATACACACACCTCATTTACATGGCTGGTAATAACAAGACTTTAACATGCATGTGAGTTCAGGAAAACCATTTGAATAATTCTTATATCACCAATGAAATGAGAACATGTTTATGTTTAGCTCTGATAACTATCCATTCTCATCCTGATCACAAAACAGCACACCAGTCCAATGGTTGACAGAATGCACAACTATACACACACACACACAAGCACACACACACAATCTTTGGTCTAGAAAAAACAAACGTTTAATTTATCTTAATCATAACCAAGGCAAAAAAAAGAGTTGCTTGAGATCCAAGACCCAAAAATGTGCAGAAATGAAGGAAAAGGTTACATTAACTTCCTTCGCAAGGAAAACTTGGTTGTGTATGATAAGTCATAGTCATATTAAGATCCACAAATCCCACATAAAAATGCACAAAGGTCAGCAGATCAGAGGTTCTGAATTACAGGCTTTTGAACTGCAGAAATTTCAGTCTATTTGATCAGTCTATACTCAGCAGAAAATGCTTCCAGGTATATCTTACATCAGTGGGAATTAACATATATGCAAAGGCATGAATTTATGGTCAGACAAGCCATATGCGTGTACACGAACAGACACTCTAGGACAATCGGTCATGACGCTGCCTTAATCTTTTGTTCTGCGTCTGCTTTTTTGGATGAAACTGGAGGACTAAAGCGTGTGCTCGCTCATTGCAGGTTTAAAGAGGCATGTAACCACATAGATGAGGTCATGACTGGCAGAAAAAGAAGAATCTCAACTCATGGAATGACGCAGTTGCGTACGATATTTGTCAAACAACAACATGGCATTGTGGCAATAGCACCAAAGAGCACAACGAAGTAGAGTCGAGGTAAACTGATGATGTAACACAGAAAACAACACCACGAGACAGTTTTTGAGTATTCTGTTAGAGTCGCTTACCTCTCGACTCTTCTCAGTCACCCCATATGACTCTCATACACACTACAAATCGTGTACTCGATCTGTACTTTTTTTTGTCACATGACTCTAAAAGAAAAGGCATTCGGCATAAAAACATAATAAATCTAATATGCAGACCATATCCGCTGTGGCGAGCCCCGAAAGAAGAAAAGAAAAAATCGGAAGGAAAGGAATGAACTAAATCAATCAAAAAAAGATTTGATCATTTTGAAATCAAGTAAACGGATCTGATCTTCCCATCACTAGTATCTGGCGGATATTCTTATACCAGTATTTTTATTGTATTTTACACAATGATTATGTTTCGGATACTGATGCAAATCAATAATTGGATTTTTTTTTTTTTTTTTTTTTGGAGGGGGGGGGTTCATATGTTTCATACCATGGACAAAAAAATAAATAACATCTCACACACACATACATGACACACCTTATACAGGTGAAAACACCTGGAGGAAGGGTTAACTGCACGAATGAATGAATGAACGATGAAGTTTATTATTATTATTATTATAATTCTTGGTTATATTATATATAATATAATTATTATTTGATAAATGCCTGTTTCTCCCGCTACACTTTTCCTCCCTCTCTTCTCTCTCTCTCTCTCTCTCTCTCTCTCCCTCTCTCTCTCACTCTCTCACACACACACACACACACACACACACACCACACACACCACACACACACACACACACACACACACACACACACACACACACACACACACAAAGTTTGAGGATTAAAAAAACAGTTTTCTCTTGTTAAACAGGTCAGACAGGGTTCTGCCAAGTCGAAAAAGTAAACAAAAACAGAACACAATTTTTATTATATATGTTATATATATATATATATATATATATATATATATATATGAACATTTACAAGTAAATGTTAAAATAAATCCCGAACGAATAGGTGGAGCAGAAAGTTAATTATCGTTAGCTAGCAGGCTAACTGTAAAGAAATGAATAAGAAATCAATCACCACGTCACACTTCACTGTACAAACTAATGTACGCACAGGGGGACGTTACAGCACAGCAACTGAATTAAGCATAAGTAAAGCAAGTAAAGCATAAAAATGTGTGTGTGTTTATGAATAAAGTAGACTTACACAGTGCTGCTCCGACTCCAAACTCCAGCACCGACACCACGGACTCTCCGAGCTGCTGTCGGACTCTCAGCCTCGGCTTCTCAAATCTCTCCCAACACACCAGACCAGCAACGCCAAAGCACCGCCCCCAACCGCTCTACTCAATGCCCATTGGTTCCAGACACCGAGACTTTACAACGAGTCTTTAATATGATTGGTTCGATTCGCTGTCTGTCCCCTGAAAGTCCCACCCCACCATCCCCCGCCTCACAACCACGCCTGCATGAACATCAATGTCCCATTGAAACCGTTGTTTTCGCCCTCAGTGATGATTTTAAACCATTTGGAACATAGTGTTTTATCTAAATGCAGGACATTATATTATGATAATGTGCTAATATGCATCAAACCCATCCTTTTCTGTCTATATAATACTTTGCTAGATTGTAATAAGAAGGTTTCCTTCCATCAAGGTGTGGGATGAAGGCTGGCCGTAAAGCCCTAATCATGGTTTGATGGTCATAACATATCCTCCCCTGCACATATCCTCGTCTCCCCTGTCTCAGAGTGCTAGAGCACTGATGAGTAAAACCCAGCAGGTCAGCTGTCTGGTCAAACAAGGCCTTCTCTACTGATTTAAACACTATCACAATCAGAATCACTATAAGTGTAAACTATAACTATTTTCCCTATAAGCAAACTTTTCATTATACCCAGTTTCTGTCTAATATAGTCAAAAAGCCATTTCCATGGTGGACCTTTCAGGGAAATGTGAGGAAATATGAGCCAAACAGTTGGACAAGTTTTTCAAGAACCAATTGTTTGCATTTTCTTTCCTGTAGACGTTGCACAAAAATACACAACATTCTGTAATTTCCACATTTAAATTTTCAAACCCAGAGTGAACTTGATTATTTTGTCATTTTATGAGGTTAATGTATGTGATGTATGTGTCATAGTGGTAATGGACTTGCACCACTTTTTTATACTGCATTTCTGTATAATGTTGATTCCATCTTCCTGTAATAATAACGGTTTTAAGTGGTAGATTGATTCAGGTAGGACACCACTGAAGGCCTGAAGGTGTGAAATACCTGAGCTGCCCTAATAGTACACTCAAAACACCTTTGGCATTTCAGAAATGCACCTTTTTAATTTGATTTTACAATCTAAACCAGATACAGTCCATACAATAGGAATTGAATATCCTGCACAAAAGTGCGCGAAATGTCCTCATTGGCATCTTTTCCTTGTCAGGGTCAATCTGGATCCACAGCCTGTCCTGGGAATACAGAGTGTGCGGGTGTGGGGAATACACCCTGGATCGAATATCTGTATTGTAGGTTGCCAGGCACACCATTCTTTCACTCTTACGAAATCCACACATATAGTAACTCAAGGTCAGGATTGGGCCTTGGAAACATGACACACACAATACACATTATAACAATCATTTGTCCATATTCCATATTCTAACATTTTTGTCCTCGTCAGAGTGGCGATCACAAGAAAGCATGAATACTTTCACACTTAGTAACTGGAAGCCACAGAGAAAACCTAGGTATACACAGTGACAACATGCAAAACAAGACAAAAGACTGATGACCTTGGTGTTAAAAAAAAGGAAAGTAACTAATCATTCTAACTTCCTCTTCTCCCACACCCACTCATCAACCCAAACATCAATTAAATATCAATTATACATAATACTTCAGTCATTCATTCATCTTCCCTCGGGTCACGGGGAGCCTGTGCCTATCTCAGACGTCTATGGGCATTAAGGCAGGATACACCCTGGATGGAATGCCAACCCATCACAGGACACACAAACAATCACACACACACATTCACACACTAGGGACAATTTTCCAAGGTGCCAATCAACCTACCGTGCATGTTTTTGGACCAGGAGGAAACCGGAGAACCTGGAGAAAAACTTCCTGAGGCACGAGGAGAACATGCAAACTCCACACACACATGGCCGAGACGGGAATCGAACCCGGACCCTGGCGGTGTGAGGCGAACGTGCTAAGCCACTAAACCACCGTGCCCCTTACATAATAATTTTGATATATAAATGATTGATGAAATATTTCCATCCTGGCAAAAAGTGGTATTTCCTTGTCTCATGTGTTGTAGTTTTGATAGTCATAAGATCTAGAGCAGGTTTTAGACTAATATTTCAGGCAAACGAACCAATGATATGATAACACATGATAACAATGATAACACAGGTTGAGGGAATATCATATGGAAGAATGGAGTTTAATCCCCCTAGCAAATCCCTACATACAGTCAATCTATCAATAAGGTTTAAATGGTTGCATTATCAGAATCCCATTATGCTGCACATATTGTTCGATGTGTTTTTTTCCTGGGTATTTGTTCTTCCTGGAATTGTGTTTTTTCAGCTGCAGCCATTTCCTACCGGACCGGTGATGAAAAGCGACAGATGCTAAGCGAGACAACTAATGGACCTGTTTCACTGGACACCTGTCAAAGCCTGTACGGTGTATTGCTTTTACGTGGGGAGATACAACAAGCGCTATATCAGATCGAGTGTAATTACACATCTTAGTATCTCATCTCATGTATGATTTGAGCTCCTTTATACAGTTATTTACCTAATGTTGACCCAGTGGTAGTTATTATTGTCATGTATAATTAATATATTCTTTCTGATGATCGCTTATTATGGACTCTCTCAGTTTGAATAGGATTAACATTGTAGGGATTATGTGAACCACTGTTTTCTAAGCTTTTATTTAATACTACGCCTGATTAGATCAGGTCAGAGATAGAAAAAAAATTCAATAAAATGTAACACTCTACTGCGTTTTTCGCTGTTCACACGTACAGAGGATTTTATTGCAACTAATCATTCACTAATAACTTTGCTCTTTGCCCTGATATACTTTGATATATTTTACTTATCACATGCAGGATTCTTTCCTTCTAGTGCAATTTCTAGATCGTTTTAAACACACGCTGATAAGAATGATTGGTGTAAAAGTTGTGATCAGATCAAATACAGCTATTATTTCATAAGTCAGTCAATCAACATGTTTCCTCTTCATGTTCCAGTATTTTGACTGGTTCCACTGTTTTAAATACATCTGCTTTGCCGGCATTTTTTTGCCTAAATGCGCTTTTATAATTGCGTATATTCAAATAAAAATGGCACAGTGACAGGTCAGTGTTTTACTTCTCTTATACCACAGCATTCTGCCAATAATTCTTTTATTTATTTTTGGCAATCAAAGAATGACGGTTTATAGGTGAGTGTTACAGGACGTGCTAGTTCCACTTGTCATTTACGTTTTGAAACTATAAATATTCTTTCTTCTCCCCACATGTTAAATTTCCGCTCTTTCTATTGAAATTGATATAATTATAAATGAATGGACCTGAACATGAAACCATGAAAATACACAATTATTTCATATCAACCTCATCGAATTTAGGGAGGTGGTAGCTGAGTGGTTAAGGGTTTGGCCTCTGGACTGGAAATCCCACAAAGCAGCCACTAGTGGGGCCTTGAGAAAGGCCCTTAACCCTCAGTTGTAATTTTCTCTGGATAAGAGTGTCTGCCAAATTCCATAAATGTGGAGAAAAAAAACTCAGGGACAACCTGTATATATTACAAAAATGAACATAAACAGTGCAGTGCTGGATTATCATACACAAGAGCAGCCTTTTAATGGAAAATTAATGAAATTATTTCTGATCAATCAGAACCGATTGTTATTTATGGGATAGAACCATGTAAAAGACACCATTACACCATGACATCTGTGGGCATTTGGTCATGTATTACGTCTGTATGTCATATTCCCCAATTGTGCTGCCACAAAGCATTTAGACGCACATGTTAGTATAGGATATCTTTGTATATTTGAATAATAGCATGTGTTTGAACACTTTCCCTTCATTGGAACTAAATCGTCCAAACCTGTTCCGGCATGACAATACTCTTGTGTACAAAGAAATCTCCCTGAAGACATGGTGTGCCTGAAGAAGTCAAGTACACCTTATGTACTGCAAGTTCCCTTGAAGTAGGAAGCGGTAGCCCGGTGTTTAAAATATTGGACATATTATCAGAGTTCAAATCTTATTCTAAAACATAATAACTTCACCCTGAACTGCTCAGCTGAATAAATGTGATCGTTGTAATAATCGCCAGTACTTCCTGAATGCTCTATTGAATGAATGGACAGAAGCTTTGAAAGAAGAATGTTGGTCATTACAACAGTAAAGACTATAAAGATACATTAAAACATGTGATGTCAAATATTTGGTTATAGAGTATATTCATTCATTCATTCATCTTCTATCTTCTATCTCACCGCTTTTCTTCTATCCCCCTTCTTCCCCTATCCAATCTTCCCTCGCTATCTTCCCTTTATCTTCCCTAGGTATATCCAATCTTCCCTCAGGTCACGGGGAGTCTGTGCCTATGGGCATTAAGGCAGAATACACCCTGGATGGAATGCCAACCCATCACAGGACACACACACTCACACACACATACACACATTCATACTCTAGGGACAATTTTCCAAGGTGCCAATCAACCTACCGTGCATGTTTTTGGACCAGGAGGAAACCAGAGAACCTGGAGAAAAACCCCCTGAGGCACGGGGAGAACATGCAAACTCCCCACTCACGTGGCCGAAACGGGAATCGAACCCGGACCCTGGCGGTATGAGGCGAATGTGCTAACCACTAAGCCATCGTGCCCCACGTTATAGAGTATATTTTGTATTAAACATCCCAGTATATATTTATAACTGATCGATACTAAGCATGTTCATTTATCAAATAATATATAATAGAATTATTATTGGCGTGGCACGGTGGCTTAGTGGTTAGCACGTTCGCCTCACACCGCCAGGGTCCGGGTTCGATTCCCGTCTAGGCCATGTGTGTGTGGAGTTTGCATGCTCTCCCCGTGCCTCAGGGGTTTTTCTCCAGGTTCTCCGGTTTCCTCCTGGTCCAAAAACATGCACGGTAGGTTGACTGGCACCTTGGAAAATTGTCCCTAGTGTGTGAATGTGAGTGTGTGTGTGTGTCCTGCGATGGGTTGGCATTCCATCCAGGGTGTATCCTGCCTTAATGTCCATAGACGCCTGAGATAGGCACAGGCTCCCCGTGACCCGAGGGAAGATCGGATAAAGCGGTAGAAGATGAATGAATGAATGAGAATTATTATTGGATTTAATATTGGGCATACTCTTAAAAGGCTTTTTTTTGTTGCACATACCGCCCCCACTTCTCTTTCCTATTCAACAACACCCACTCCAAACATCTGTCTCAGGTTCCGAGGTTTGCCCCACTTTTTGTTCACAGCTCCAAAGTCACTCTTTATTCCATCTAGGGTGTGGTCAGCACTCACAAATATGTGGCTCGACATGTTTTTGTAGTATTCAGCACCTCAGCATGCAGTCTTTTGGCCTCTTTTCAGTCTGCGCATTTTGTCCCAGTCTATAGTTTTCATAGTAGACTTGTCACGCTGCTCATCAATCTTTGCTCCGCTACAACATGCCAGACTGCGTAATGCAAATAGTACGTCATGCAAACACCGGGGGGAATCCTTTCAGCGGGTGTCTGCGCCACTGCTGCAATGAAGACACACACCCAAACATAAAACCCATTACCTCCACCTCCAAGATGTGCCATCATAGGGAGTGTATCCGGGGTGTAAACTGGGAAATGTCATTCAGGAACCAACTGCGTCAACAGCCCGAGGTGAATAGGCATGTTTACAAGAACAATATTTGTTGTTCTTAATCTAAGAAAAGTCCGGTAGTAAAATAAAAACGGAGCGCTCAGCAATACTCCTTCTTCTAAAATGAAAATGAAGACCTAGATGGAAACTAATAAACAATTCCTAATTAATACTAATACTCCATCTTGTTCCTTTAATTATACTGCGACTTCTTTCTTTCTATCTCCTACTGTTAAGACTATTCAAATAGTTCCTCTAGTGAGACTCATACTAATACTAATAATACTCCTAATCCTACTAGTAATATCAATGCTCCCTCTCCTTACTACTGATACTAATATTCATCCAGCTACTTCTAATACTAATACTCACACTCCTGCTACTTCTAATATTCCTTCTAGTTCTGCTACTAATACTCTTTCTTCATTCATTCATTCATTCATCTTCTACCGCTTTATCCGATCTTCGCTCTTGTCACGGGGAGCCTGTCTCAAGCGTCTATGGGCATTAAGGCAGGATACACCCTGGTTGGAATGCCAACCCATTGCAGGACACACATTCCTGTGTCACACACACATTCATACACTAGGGACAATTTTCCAAGGTGCCAATCAACCTACCGTGCATGTTTTTGGACCGGGAGGAAACCGGAGAACCCGGTGAAAAATCCCTGAGGCACGGGGAGAATATGCAAACCCTACACATACATGGCCAAGACGGGAATCGAACCCGGACCCTGAAGGTGTGAGGCGAACGTGCTAACCACTAAACCACCGTGCCCCTAATACTCTTTCTACTTCCTTCTAATATTCATTCTCATTAGGATTAATATTAGCCCTAATGCTAATATACAAATACACACACACACACACACACACACACACACATATACACATATAGGGATTCATATATATTTGGGAACAAGAGAGAGAGAGAGAGAGTGTCTGTCAAAAAAAAATGCAAACTGCGTAATATTTTCTGTTTATGGGACACACTCATGTTCCTTTTGTTTACATGTTTATACATCAACATGGCTACCATTCCATACTTCAGTGCCTTGCAAATCTGTCTAGACGGCGTCTCATTGAAATCAACTAACCCATACAACAAAACAATGACCTAAAGCATACGTCTAAGCATTATTTCAAGAGCAAATAGTCATCAGGACCATCATCTACTATGGAAGGGCCCAGTCAATGCACCTTAAGTGCTCTGGGTTGTAAAGGACACAAAGACAAGTCCAGCTAGAATAAAAGAAAACAGCACCGGCAAGTTTTAGCAAAGTGTTTCTTGTCAAGTGAGGATTTTCAAATGAAGTTCAACATCTGTTCAATTCTATTCTATGGTTAAAGTAAATCTTCATAGTGTCTAGTTGCACATGAGCAAAAGTAACATGCATGTGTCTCTAAGAAACCACAAAGAGGCACTCTATTACTTAAGTAGGATCACAGAGAACAAAATAGGCAGGGAGGGGGTTGCACAGGGAGGGGTGGAACTCAGTGGTTAAG
>JACRUU010000004.1:3987134-3999634 GCA_030449085.1 Kryptopterus vitreolus
ACCTCATTTAGATTCAAATTAGATAGAGTCTAGAGCAAATGAGACAACATAATGTAGATCAGGGGTCACCAACGTGGTGCCCGTGGGCACCAGGTAGCCCCCAAGGAGCACATGAGTAGCTCTCAGGCTTGCTATAAAAAGTGCACAACTCATCAGTGAGATGCGTCTATAATGTAAAATGTAGTTAATTCGTTGTTGATAGTCACTGTCAAGTGTATTTACATAGATAAATGAGTATCATTAATAATAATAATAATAATAATAATATAACTAAAGGTAAATTTGTTATTTCAGAGGAGTATTTCAAACTGGTAGCCCTTTATATGACTCGGTGTCCATGTAGTAGCTCTCAGTTACAAAAAGGTTGGTGATCCCTGATGTAGATGAACCTGTATTTATGGGTAAATTCGGTCCTGAGTGCTCAACCCTCAAGTTCATGGACGGATGTAATCAGTCGAACATGAGAACCATCAAAATGGGGGAAATGAGCTCAGTCTGATCTCAGGGATTTTAAGAATGTTATGGCTGTTCGTGCCAGAAGGGCCAGAAGAACAAACATCCAGTAAGCATCAGTTCTGCAGGCAGAAATACCTGGCCGGTGAAAGACATCAATGCATGTAAAGGATACAGACACTCAGGTAATCTGAGAATACACAAGATGTAAAACCTTAAGGTGATACAACAACAGAAGGCCAAGTCAAAAAAAGAAGCAACAAAGAATATATCCATGGATCAAATCTGCCTTGTGTCAGGAGTCCAGGCTGGTGGAGGTACTGTAATGATGTGGGGAATCCTTTTTTTGGCACGCTTTGGCTATACAAATGAATTAAATGCCACACTCTTTCTTTGGACCCTTTATGATAGATAACACTACAGACTGGGAAAGCTGCAACCAGTCGTCTAGCCATCGTCAAACTCACTGAAATCCTTACACATGCCCTGCTTCGACCATCATTGAGGAACAAATGCTGTCTAATAAATCCCACCAACTAACAGGTACCATAATATTCACTAGACTGGTTCTAAATGTGATAAATGTCATGTTATGTCATGTTAAAGCAACAAAGGACCTGTCTAGGATTACTACATAATGTCCCTTATACCGTGTACAGTGAATATAAGTGAATATATTGTTGGCTCTTGATTGTCCCTGTACATTTTAATGCCTTGCCTAAAGCAAAACTGAGTTGATGTATAGTGCACAGCCATTGGCTCGATGAGAGAACAGAAGTCCGTGGACATCTCTGGGCATTAAGGCAAGATACACCTTGGATGGAATGGCAACCCATCACAGGGCACACACACACACACACACATTCACACACTAGGGACAATTTTCCAATTTTCCAATCAACCTACCGTGCATGTTTTTGGACCGGGGGAAACCAGAGAACCCGGAGAAAAACCCCCTGAGGCACGGGGAGAACATACAAACTCCACATACACATGGCCGAGAGGTGTGAGGCCAAGGTGCTAACCACTAAGCCACCGGGAAAAGGACATTATAGTATATTAATAGAAAGATTTTGATTTAGACCCGATTTTTTGGCATCCAAAATATCCAAGTGGTTTCCATTATAGAGTGTGTACATTATAGAGTACATCATGATGATTAAGGACATTTTAATGGTCCCTATTGATTTCCAGTAGATCCCAGCAGGCCATCAAGTTGTCCAAAATGTCTTATAGGTCAATTAGCCAGGAGAGGGCAAGATCTTACCTGTAGACCATTACATTTTCCATTAAAGCCATTCGATGAGAGGCTAAACATGGTTTCTATTCATTTTTCAGCAATGAGTCTTGACCCTTGCCAGTATTATCGTTTCTCTTCGACCGACTGGCAGGCATGAAAACACGCTCTAATCAGCAGATACCTACAGCGCAGCAGGAGATTATGTCATGCAGGAAACTAGCTGGCTGAGAACGATACCATAAAAAGAGCTATAAATCTCCACAGAAAATCCCCCTACTGTCCTGGGGGAGGTACTTAAAACCAAACATCTTCACAGGTACCAGAAGATCAGATTAAGGCTTGCAGGGCCTCGGCTCACTTAAATTCCTTTCACAGGACATTGTCATAACTGTTTTTTTGTCAGTTTTTTCAATCCCTGTCCATTACGTTGGTCCAGTTAGCACACTCAACCAAAAAAAACAAACAAACAAATAATTAAATATTCCAGCCATAGCCAGCGCTGGTCCATAGTGAGACGTTACATTAGTATGGAGTCACTCCCTTTTTGATGAGGCCACCATATTTTATTGTGAAATTGGGCTCTATATTTAGACATGTGGTTGGCATCTGTATCCCTTTTGGCTGAGTTAGGAACAATGCAGGCCTTCTGCAGGGAAACACACACACACACACACACACACACACACACACACACACAGTGCTACTGTGAGCGCTCAGCCTGTTGCCTTATATGGTAGCGAAGGCAGCTTCTGGTGTGATTGGACCGCTGACATCTCAGCACGGGACGTTGGGATTCGCAGTGGCAAATAACCTCACCTGTTCCGGCATGTAAATGAAGTCGGGATGGGGGCCGAAGTGAAGCTCGGCTTTGAGAATCCCAGACTTTGGGGCAGTTTTCATACAAATATGCAGAAAACAAACAAATCTTAATAAACTAAACGATATATTTGTCTATATATCTGCTGGAATAAAATAAATGCAAATGAGTGTGCATTTATATTATGTTTTTATATTCAGATTTTTCTATTTATAGTGATAATATTTACAAAAAAATCATAATGCATTTGAAAAGGATTTAGACAAGAGCAGAACAGACAGTTTAATTTAAACAATGTAGTCAAATAAACAAATAAGTACATAAATAAGTGAATTAATGAATACATAAATAAAAGTAATAGAAGTAATAATCATCAGGAAATAGAGATAGAGTGTTATTAAGTCTGTATTGGAGGAAAAATATCTGAATGAAATATGCTCATTTCAATGAATATGTCTCATAGAAACAAATGCTTATTTAATAGTAATTTAATTAGTAATTTAGAGATTGTGACTTCACAAAGATGAAAAAAAGTAATAGTAAGCTGTACATGGTGGAAATAAGAACAGAATACATGCAATAGAGCAGTAGTAAATGGAAATGTTTAAAAAGTGATCGCTGCCACCTAGAGAGCGGAATCAGCATAACCTCGTCTACAATGAAATGCATGTAGAGTGATTTCTACTGCACTATATATATTCATTCATTCATCTTCTACCGCTTTATCCGATCTTCCTCGGGTCACGGGGAGCCTGTGCCTATCTCAGGCGTCTATGGGCATTAAGGCAGGATACCCCCTGGATGGAATGCCAACCCATCGCAGGGCACACACACACACATTCACGCACACATTCATACACTAGGGACAATTTTCCAAGGTGCCAATCAACCTACCGTGCATGTTTTTGGACCGGGGGAAACCGGAGAACCCGCGGAAAAACCCCCTGAGGCACGGGGAGAACATGCAAACTCCACACACACATTCCCGAGACGGGAATCGAACCCGGATCCTGGCGGTGTGAGGCGAACGTGCTAACCACTAAGCCACCGTGCTTCACTATATATATATCACTACCAAATGTATTTATTTCTTTGTACTTTCAGACCATTCTTGCAATGTATATATGACATGTATATATGATATTAAAAAAAACCCTGCAATTTGCATTTGTACAGTTTCTGCCTTGTGATGACATTTTTCAGGCCTAGAAATTCTGAAACCGCAGTCTCTGCTCGCACCCAAAGCTCACTTCTGCTGCTTAAGCAACTCACAGAGAACAAATACAACTTCAGCACAGGAAATGGAACAGGTTTGAGGCTTTTAAAAGATTACAGCAGATGGGGAGAAAAAATTATAACTTAAAGAGAAAAGCGCAAAGGTTGTAATTCAAAGTTAAGTTCTACTTCTAGTTTAGATGTGGATGCATGCATGCATATATATATATATATATATATATATATATATATATATATATACATACATACATACATACATACATATACACAGATAGACAGACAGGCACACAGACAGATAGATAGATAGATGGAAGATCTCCTACTCTGAGTTCCACAAGCGAACTCCAAAATCTAGTGTAACATCTTCCCAGAACACTGTAGGTTATCACAGCAGCAAATGAGCAAGTATGAAAATCCTGTTTGGGATCATTCATTCATTCATCTTCTACCGCTATATCCGATCTCCCCTCGGGTCACGGGGAGTCTGTGCCTATCTCAGGCGTCTATGGGCATTAAGGCAGGATACACCCTGGATGGAATGCCAACCCATCACAGGACACACACACACACACACACACACACACACACACACACACACACACATATTCATACACTAGGGACAATTTTCCAAGGTGCCAATCAACCTACCGTGCATGTTTTTGGACCGGGAGGAAACCGGAGAACCAGGAGAAAAAAAACCCTGAGGCACGGGGAGAACATGCAAACTCCACACACACATGGCCGAGATGAATCCGGACTCTGGCGGTGTGAGGCGAACGTGCTATCCACTAAGGCACCGTGCCCCCCCCCCCCCCCCCCCCCACCGTTTGGGATCATTGTAGTTAAAATTAGGCTGTTTTTTTTTTTTTTATATATATAAGTATGGGAACCAGAACCATGCAATTTGTTAGAAATTCAATTAAACACACACAACACACCAAGATGGAAATTAAGGCACTTTTAATGGCACGTGGCATCACCTGAGGCATTACACAGAGCAGCACCTTGACTTATAGAATGTGTGCGAGTCGATTCCTTGATAAACAAAACCAGGGCTTGTGCTCCATTACTGTGTTACACACTCTTGTCCACTTCCACTTTGCAGGAACACCTGCTGTCATCAGGTCGTACGGGTCAGATTTGGGGGGTGATTGAGCCGACGATGCTGTTACTTGAACAGGACTGATATACAACGACTTCAAGATAATACTCGTTACAAATCACCATGGAAACAGTGCTGGCTATTCGTGCATATGGGCAAGGGTGAAATACCTGCTCCTGGTTAGATCCTCGTCCCTGACCACATGTGACAGACAGGAGGCACTTTTTGGATGTGAGGGGAAAGTTGACAAGGGTGTATGAAACAATAATGGAAGGTGAGACACCAGTATTTAATATTTAAAACATTCTAACGCTATAAGAAACACAGAGTAGTACAATCACACACTCGGCCCCTCCCATGCTCCAGAAAACAGCAATTACTACAACTAACAAACGGCTTCGTTTTGGTTTCGGAATACTTCGAACGCACACGAGTCAAGAGGTAGCGTGGAAAACGTTGTGCTCGTCCTCATGCGTGCTTCTAATCCGGAATTTTCCGCATTAGAACTGGGGGAAATGAAGGACTGCATAGCCTGGGGAGGGTGATACGCATTCACCAACAAACGACACGACCGTCACAAATCTACAGTCCAGGGCTTTCTCAATTGCTGTTTCTAAAATAAAAATGTTTAAAAGAAATAAAAAAAAAACAACAACAACAAAACAAACACAACAGAATAACAGATTGTGATGAAACTCGCATTATTGTGTACCAGTAAGGCATGCTGAACTGTAAAAGTTTGTGATGAAAAATAAGTTCTTGAAAAGATCTTGCCAAAAGAAAAAAAAAAAAAAAAAAAAGAGCTGGAATCGTCTCCAGATCTGTTCTTTAACTCATCAAGAAACTGCGAAAGAGACAGAAAAACAGTCCATATGAGACAGAATGACTTCCTACTAACATTTAAGCATTTCAAATAAAAAAAAAAAAATCTTTCCAAACATCCACGGACAACATAAAATTCCCCTAAAATATTAATATTAATATATTAGCGTCACTATGATGTATAAAAGTCCAGGATCCTATAGTAAATGTGTCAACTATAAGCATCGTTACATTCTTATAAAGAATGATTCGTTCTTTTTGAACGAATCCTTAACATGACTCAGAAGAACGAGTAGTCTCAGAGAGTGATTCGTTCATTTTCTACTGGAAACCTATAACCGTAGATAATATACCAGAAACCGAAATGTTCTATCGTTCGTTCTTTTGTCACGTGACCCCCCCCCATAGGTGCTATTAGCCGCTATGGTAGTCAGGTGACAAAAGAAGGTACCATTCGGACCTGAAGATATGAGAGGTTGAGCTGCTTATTCTATTTACCATAACATGTTCTTAGCTGCATTGTAATATTTTAATTACTGGAACAATAGCCAAAATGTGTGTATGTACACGTGTTGGGGGTCTGTTTATTGAAAATGTAACATTTTAATGCATTTCCGATCAAAAGACCGGAAGGAACTAAATGAATCAAAAAAAGATTCGTTCATCATCAGTCACTAAAATAACAAGTTGTATTGTGAATAAAGACTATAGTGGATGTACAAAATGTACCTGTAAGGATATCCGTGGTATTTGGCCTTGAAAATGGACAACAGCCAGCTGAAGAAGAGGATCACAAGCCCGATTCCAGCCACACACATGACTAAACAAGGGAGAAATGGGAACAAATTAGTGTGAATGTGGACAAATAGTAGCACTTTGTATCCTGATAAACATTTATCGAATTTGAAATGCAAATAAGATATAAGTGACATACTTTTCCTCTTCCCGATGTCCATGTCAGAAGTCGCCGCTTCGTGTAGAAGCACCATTCCCAACGTAATAGCTGCGTCTGAACCGGGAGGTTAAGGTTCGCCTGAGAAGGTTATCGTTTGTAATATTATTACTGTTGAAGACGGGGAATGATTTTACTCCATTAAAGTTGACAATAGTATATATCAGGTGTAACATTATGACAACCTGATTAATATTGTGTCCTATCTGACCACATGGGCCAGCCTTCGCTCTCCATGTGCATTAATGAGCCTTGTCCACCCATGACCCTGTCACTACTAGAATAGAATAGAATAGAATAGCCTTTATTTGTCACATAAACATTACAGCACAGTGAAATTCTTTTCTTCGCATATCCCAGCTTGATGTTGGTAGCTGGGGTCAGAGCGCAGGGTCAGCCATGATACGGCGCCCCTGGAGCACAGAGGGTTAAGGGTCTTGCTCAAGGACCCAAGGGCGGCAGCTTGGCCATACCGGGGCTCGAACCCGGATCTTCCGATCAGCAGCCCAGCGCCTTAGACCACTGAGCTACCCCCTACTATTCATCACTATTCCCTCCTTGGACCACTTTTGTTAGAGCTGTGGTTTTGGAGGTGCTCTGACCCAGTCATTTAACCATCACAATTCGGCCCTTGAACTCAAATCCTTATATCTGTCCTGTTACAAAATGTTGGTTTGCTGAGGGAGGAGTGTAGCTCAGTGGTCTCAGGTGGTCCGGTATCACCAAGCTCGTACTCTAGGGTCCTTGAGCAAGGCCCTTAACCCTTTGTGCTCCAGAGAATGCTGACCCTGAGCTCTGACCTCAGATTCCGAAAACATACTGGGATATGCCAAGAAAGAATTTCACTGTTCTGTAATGTGTATATAACAAATAAAGGCTATTCTTCTTAATAAATCCCACCCAATAACAGTGTAAGTATAATAAAGCACTCCTTAACATGCTTCAATAAGTAAAGAACCAGGTTCTGGAATTCGATTTTAACATAATGGATACTGAACAGAAGAACGATGTGCGTCTCGGCCACAAATTGAGCCTGACTGCTGCCGTGGATGTAGCTCTGAAATAAACAAAAACAAAATTCAGAGTAGCAAAAAAATTAATTAATTAAAAAAATGTCTCGGGCCAAAATGTTGTTATTGTGCTGCTTGAGCGGTGAACTTACCACTTGACCAGTGCTGGGATTTTTGTGAGCGTATGGAGGCCCTCGAATGTGGTTCCACATCTGGCCAGATGTCATGATCAAAACAAAACACTGAGGAGGAAAGCAGAATATTTGGTTGACTAATTTATTTTCTGTATTTAAAATATATATATAGGTTTATTAAAGGTGGATATATGGATATTCATCATTCATTCATTCATTCATCTTCTACCACTTTATCCGATCTTCCCTCGGGTCACGGGGAGCCTGTACCCATCTCAGGCGTCTACACCCTGGATGGAATGCCAACCCATCGCAGGACACACACTCACATTCACACACACATTCATACACTAGGGACAATTTTCCAAGGTGTCAATCAACCTACCGTGCATGTTTTTGGACCGGGAGGAAACCGGAGAACCCGGAGAAAAACCCCCTGAGGCACGGGGAGAACATGCAAACTCCACACACACATGGCCGAGACGGGAATCGAACCCAGACCCTGGCGGTGTGAGGTGAACGTGCTAACCACTAAGCCACCGTGCCCCCCGGATATTCATCAATGGATGGATATTCATCAGAATCGTTAATATGATAAACCTTACTTATAAAAATGCTTAATTTAGCATTTGTGAACGCAATTTTGACTGTATGAAGAGTATGAAGCAGACTCAGACTTTAAATACAATAAAAACACCTACATCCGTTGCTGCAGCCAATCAACACCTCCACCAGGCTGATAGAGGACACAGTGTTATGTATTTTCAGTAAATGGCTACTAACCAGTGCAGAAAAAGCCCAGACGTTTTTATTGTACAGAAACTCTAGGTTATTGCGTCGCACGTACGCCAGACTCCCAATGAGCGCCAGGAGCAAGCCAAGCATCAGTGGCCCGGCGTAGTTTGGTGGACGGATCACCCTGATCTATTAGGATACACAAGCACAAACAAACAAAATATCACAAACAAATTGCTTTACAAAAAGACTGTATGTAGATTAAACAGGAGGTGGTAGCTTGGTAGTTAAGTCATCAGAGAACTACCAAGCTGTCTCTAGTGGGCCCTGGCAAGGCCCTGAGCAAGGCCCTTAACCCGACCTTAACCTGCTCATTTGTAAGTAGCTCTGGATAAGAACTGGTATCTAGTAAGTCTGCGATGTAAAGGTACTGCCATGCAAAATAATCATAAAAAAAGACACCGGGTATATACACGAATCATTATCAAAATGGTCATTTGGAAAATCTTGGAAAATCTTAAGGAAACATTTAAGGAATGAACAGTTCAGTGCCCGTCAGTCCCTGTGATGGGCGTGGGTGTGGCTTCTTTGCACACAAGTTTTGCTAAAGGAGTGGTCATTCTTGAATTTGAAATGTCATAATTATATACACCATTATCAAAATGGTCATTCTTGGAAAATCTTGTTTAAGGAATGATTCAGTGCCCGTCAGTCCCTGTGACGTGGGTGTGGCTTCTTTGCACACAAGTTTTGCTAAAGGAGCAAATTTGAGATGTTTTTGCAATACTCACACATTGAAAACCAATCCTTCATGAATAAAACAGCCTGCTGGAAATGATTTTCTCTTTCAAGATGGAAATGAGTAAATATTTATATTGTTATAATTATAAATTCAATCAAATGCAATCTTTCCTTATACACAGAATGTAATTCATATTCATTCATTCATCTTCTACCGCTATATCCGATCTTCCCTCGGGTCACGGGGAGCCTGTGCTTATCTCAGGCGTCTATGGGCATTAAGGCAGGATACACCCTGGATGGAATGCCAACCCATCGCAGGGCACACACACACACACTCACACTCATACACACATTCATACACTAGGGACAATTTTCCGAGGTGCCAATCAACCTACCGTGCATATTTTTGGACCAGGAGAAAAAGGGAGAACCCGGAGAAAAACCCCCTGAGGCACGGGGAGAACATGCACAAACTCCACACACACATGGCCGAGACAGGAATCGAACCCGGACCCTGGAGGTGTGAGGCGAACGTGCTAACCACTAAGCCACCGTGCCCCTACATAGAATGTAATACAGTTCTTAAAACACTGAGCAACATTATTTCATAACATTGTCGAGCTTTAACTTACATGAACTTCGGTTCTATCGGCAACCCAGCGAGCAAGCTGCTCAGCCCCAAAGCCTCGGACCTGCAGCTCGTAAGTGTCTGCACGCTTCGGCTTTCCCTTCGCTGGGAAGTTGATGAATGTGGGAGCGGAGTTCATGTTAAGCTGGAGGAAAAAGAGATGCGAATGAATGTTTTTCTTAGATTAATTAACAAAACAATTTAAATTTAAATTGCAAACGGCTATGGACCACTTCCATCCACTTTAAGTACATTATTAAGTGGATAGAAATGCTGATTCACATTGTTTATCATTTTCTTTATCACTCGCCTGAGAGTCAAATAAAAGTGTAATAAATAAATAAATAAGGTACCATTTGAAACACATCTGAGCCTTCGTCAAAATCCACCATTGCAAAGAAAATCTTGTTGGTAAACGCGCTGGAGTATCGCCAGGAGTTTGCGAGGATTTGGTATTCCTCGTCTGCCTGCCTGTATACACAGAGAAGAGCAACCCATTAAATAACTGCAATAACAAAAACAACAACAATAATAATAATAATGTTTATCTTTGCATATGCAACAATTTGTATGCATTATTTTCTTTTGTATTCTTTTATTTTCTATAATTTGTTTGTTTGTTTGTGTATACATGCTATTCAGTTCAGATAATCTACACTCTCTAGGAACTCTGAATGCTTTAATACAGACACTGCTTAAATGCCAAGCACTTCAAATGAAAAGGTTTTTTACAGCCACTTTGGTTATTTGTATAGGTTACACATAACGTGACTCTCTTTTACAAAGACTGGCATTACGTGTCACACAAAGTTGATACTAATGTTCTACTGGAAAATAGACTCTTGAGATTATTGTAACCTGGTGCAAAAATAATTATACTAGTTTAGGTTTACAAGAGTTTACAAGATCAGATTGCAAAGGTGCCCAGGGCTCAAGCCAACTTCAAATGCTTCACCACTGAAGTAGGAAGCATTAGCTCAGTGGTTAAGATGTTGGGTTTTTGATTTCTGGAAGGCCATGAGTTCAAATCACAGCACCACCAGGCTGGACCACTTGAGCAACCCGCAACTGCTCAGGTGTGCGAATGAAATCGCTCCGGTTCACTGTTTCTGCCACAAACATGCTTCCTGATGCCTGCACCTCCTCACCTGCACACTCCGCACTGCCTCTGAGGCTGCAGCGCCGTGAACATGATGATGACGGAGTAGTTGCGTGGAGGCGCCCGAACAAATCTCCTGAACTTGTCTCCGTTCATTCGAATCACGGCTCTCTTCGAAGTCCAGTCCATCATCTGGCCGACCTTCTCAGAGAGCAGAGTCTGGGGACAAAATGGAGCGGCAACAATCAGGGTTATTAACTCGCTCTTGTTCTTGGGTCAGTTACAGTCGAAATCAAAAGCATGTACACCACGTACAGATCACAACAGAGGCACGTTATTACAAACCAACACATTTTTACAGCATGAGGATCATGAAAGGTAGAGGGATCTTTGTGATCACCAAAACGCATGCAGTTCCAGCCGGCACAGGGAGAACTAGTCATTTGTTTAACGGCTCTTCCTGATTTGTAGGTTCACGCACTACACACAAAGCCCCGCTTACTAAAGATCACTCATTAGTACTGTGTGCATGCGTGTATATCTATCCCTCCCTCCCTCCCCCTACCTACCTACCTACCTCCCTCCCTCCCTCCCTACCTACCTACCTACCTCCCTCCCTCCCTCCCCACCTACCTCCTACCTACCTCCCTCCCTACATCTACATACATACCTACCTATCTATCTCTACATACCTACCTACCTACCTACCTATCTATATATCTATCTACACACGCACACCACACGCACACACAATAATAGTAAAGTACACGTACTCTACACAATGACAAATAAGTTGAATCGAATCTGATACATTTCAGCTATTCGTTTATATTATAAATTAGCAGCTATTCATGTGTATGTGTATGTACGTTTTTTTTATATATATATATATATATATATATATATATATATATATATATATATATATATATATATATATACATATGCATATATCAAAATATATACTAAGAAGTTCATTCAATAGATTGTAAATAAGTGACTTAAGCTTTTCAACTTCCTGGTCATTTTGTTTTTTGCATACCAGCTAACACATCACTGCAGACCGCGGCTCAACCCCAAACACTCCCTTATAACTTCCTAGTCCACTACATAGTGCACATCGATCACTGCGCTGCTCGCTGTCACTCATCCACTAGATAGTGGCTAAGAGTGGAATTTGGGATGCAGCTCCGCTAGCTCCAGCGAGCTAAGTGAATTACCCTGACAGCACGGAAGAGAGAGTAGCAAGAGTCCTCCCGACACACACACACACACACACACACACACACACACACACACACACAAACATGGAGAAAGCCATGTCCGTGAACCTCTTTCTTCTTCTGGCCATGGGCCGGAGTTCCGTAAGAACACAGGAACAGCACCAACGCGATCAGGAGTTTCCGCCACATTTCCGAAGCTGCCACGGAGAAGCACGAGAGCACTGCAACCCCTCTACTGTGCTGCCACTTTCCTATTGGACAGCACGCGCACGCGCTCCTGACTGCCATAATAAAAGCTCGAATGC
>JACRUU010000004.1:4007134-4009634 GCA_030449085.1 Kryptopterus vitreolus
TATATTTAGTATTGCTCTTTGATAAAGAAAATGTCTTATTCAGGGAATCGATAGACGATCGATAGATCCTAAATAAATCAAAAACAAAACTCAACCTAGACCAACCTATCAAGCCACTAGTTCACTGAGCAGCTCGGAATCAAAAAGAAATACTACATAGGAAGTGTGTGTATATAAAGCAGAACATATAGCAATGCCCTAACATTTCTCACTTTGTCTCTCGTAGCCTGCAGCTGTGCCGGGACCTGTTGGGCAAAGCCGACGACGAAGTGCTCCTTAAAGGTGAGTCCAAGTGTCTCTTTGGGGTGTAAAGAATTGACTTCCATCAGAATTTGTCAAGAGCGCAGTTCTGCTCGGTTTTCACACGTTCATGCTGGAACGCCTTCCAGTATGTTCGTCACGTAGGCTTTACTAAGCGTGTTTTCCTTACAAATTTAGCGCGAAATATTTGCGATATTTTCGAAAATGTCGATTAAAAAACTGTTTCGAATCGACGGCGTTTCCATGAAACATATCATGCGTCTAAAAATCGTCCTCTCGCTATAAGTCAAATAAACGGCGATATAAGGCAATCCCCCTATACTTGTGAGCGGCCATGTATGCGCTTATTCTGGGAGGCAATAGTGCGCGATTTCACTGAGGACACGTGGATTCGCCGTCTCGTCGTGAAAAGCTTTTGAGATTAATGCTGCTAACAGGAGCTTCATTACAGATTGTAAGTTGGAAGAAATTCTGTGTGAAGTGTGTGAGACACGATATAAGTTTAACATACGGCGAGCAAGCTGTTCAAGGCGTTTCTGAGTAGCTCACGCTCTAACAAGGGTCAGCTCCGAGCTCAACCCTCGAAAATCCGCAGTCATGTGAGCGTTTTCCACGCGATCTCGCTTCCGCACCCACCACGATCGCCAGGTTTGTCTCCTGCCTTCGTCCCTCTTCCCCAAGATCACCATTACAGAGATCCAGTGCTATTCACTCTTTTATAAATGCTTCGAAAAGAAAGAAGTGCCAGGAATCCTGCGTATTCCCTGGTCAAGGGGAACATTTGGAAGGTTATAGCGTGTACACGGAGATAAATAATAATAATAATAATAATAGGGAGGTGGTGGCTTAGTGGTAAGGTGTTAGCCTCTGGACCAGAAGATCGCAGGTTCAAACCCCACTACCACCAAGCTGCCACTAGTGGACACTTGAGCAAGGCCCTTAACCCTCAATTGCTCAGTTGTAAGTCGCTCTGGATAAGGGCGTCTGCCAAATGCCGCAAATGTAAATAAAGTACTTTCTTGTAAACAGTGCTACTCTCGAAATCTATTGATACCACTTTTGTCTTTTATATAGAGCGTTTATTTAAATATAGTTATATAAATATTTAGAAAAAAGTCTCATAAACGACAGAATCGGATCCACAGCTTCGTTTTCCTTTCTATAGTATTGGATTGTTTTGAGTCGTTTTCTGAGACTCGACCAAAAAGATCCCAAACTCATTTCTCATTCAGTTTTCTTTCATTCATGTTTTCTTTCTTTTTTGCATCAATAGTCTAATTCCTAATAAAGGAATCTGTCTGTCTATATATCTTCCTTTTCTTTCTTTTTCTTTTTCTTTCTCTCCATCCTTTATTCCTTTTTCTTTTTTCCTCCCTCCTTTATTTCTTTTCCTCCCTCCCTCCTTTTTCTTTCTCCTTTTTTTTTTTTTTTTTTTCTTTTTTTTTTCTTTCTTTCTTTTTCTTTTTCCTTTTGCTTTTCTTTTTCTTTTTTTTTCCTTTTTTTTCTTTTTTTTTTTTTTTTTTTTTTTGCTTTTTCTTTCCTGGGCACCGCTTCTTTTCCTTTTCCTTCCCTCCCCTTCCTCCTTTTCTTTCTTTCTTTCTCTTCATCCTTTCTTTCTTTCTCTTCTTTCTTTTTTCTTTCTGTCTTTCCACCCCTCCTTTCTTTCTTTTCTTTCTTTCTTTTTCTTTTCCTCCTCCCTTTCCTTCCTTTTCTTTCTTCCGATCCTTTCTTTCTTTCTTTTTCTTCTTTTTTCTTTCTTTTCTCTCCTCCCTTTTCTTTCCGCCCTTTTGTCTTCTTCTCGTTTTTTCTTTTTCTTTTCTCTTCCTTCTTTCCCTTCTTGTTCTTCTTGCCTCCTTTTTTCTTTTTTTCTTCTTTTTCTCCTTCTTTTCTTTCCTTTTCTTTCTTTTTCTTTCTTTCTTTCCATCCTTTCTTTCTTTTTCTTTTTTCCTCCCTCCTTTATTTCTTTTCTTTTTCTCTTTTGTTCTTTTCCCTCCCTTTCCCTTTTTCCTCCCTCAAGTCCCTCCCCTTTCTTTCTTTCTTTCTTCACCTTCCCGGCCTCCCCGTTTCCTCCCTTCCCTTCTTTTTCTTTCCATTCTTTCTTTCTCCCGACCTCCTTCTTTCCTTTTCCTTTCTTTTCTTTCTTTCTTTCTTTCTTTTCGGCACTTATCTTTTTTTTCTTTCTTTCTTTCTTTCTTTCTTTATTCCTCCCTTTCTCCCTCCTTTCTTTCTTTGTTTTCCT
>JACRUU010000004.1:4014634-4029634 GCA_030449085.1 Kryptopterus vitreolus
ACTAATTTTATTAACATGCAATTAGCACAGCGGGCGTTTCTATGTGCTCATCTGCTCTCTCACTCTGCGTTGGGCGAATGAACGAAACAACGAACAAAAAGAGTTAATAACAAAACTTTACTCTGTGGCCTTCCCAGATCATTTCCGCATTGACTTTTCCCTGTACTCAGCGCTTATAAAGAAAGGATAGAATCGTAAAGGTTTTAAAGGGGGAATTAATTTAAAAGAAAAACCTTGAAACGATGCGCATCCACTCATATTCCACTCCTAAATTTCCCAGAATTACGCCTAAAAATTACCTGTATAATACAACTATACAGCACAAGAGCGGCCTCTAGAGGTCAATCACTGACCTCATTTAAAAGGTTCATTTAAATTCATTTAAAATGTTTTTTTGTTTTATTTATGTCTTAATTTTGTCCATTTTTTTAAATTTACCTAAATTGTTATCATATTCATATTTATGATTCCATCCTTTTTTTATTTGGTAATAAAGTTCCATTTTGTTTTACATGGAGAATTATTATTATTTTTTTTAATCCAATATCCATTTTAAAATCTATTGGTTGCTGCCAATTGTGCTCCAACATCTGTTGACCCCGGTTCTCTTACCCAAAGTTTGTCACGGCGATTTTTTTCCGATTTAAGGGGGCACGGTGGCTTAGTTGTTAGCACGTTCGCCTCACACCGACAGGGTCCGGGTTCGATTCCCGTCTCGGCCATGTGTGTGTGGAGTTTGCATGTTCTCCCCGTGTCTCAGGCGTTTTTTCTCCGGTTTCCCCCCCGGTCCAAAAACATGCACGGTAGGTTGATTGGCACCTTGGAAAATTGTCCCTAGTGTATGAACGTGTGTGTGAATGTGTGTGTGTCTTGTGATGGGTTGGCATTCCATCCAGGGTGTATCCTGCCTTAATACCCATAGACGCCTGAGATAGACACAGACTCCCCGTGACCCGAGGGAAGATCGTATAAAGCGGTAGATGATTTCCCCCCAATATGTCTCGCTGGAATTTTTAGGCTTCCTGTTTTTGGGAGCGATCTGATGTAAGGAATAAAAACGTCTTTTGATAGATTGCTGTAATTAGTAGGTTGAATTTCTACCAGCATCAAGAGGACAATTAAGCTTAAAATAGAAAGTGCGACCTTTTCAAATGATGGTGAATTGGCACACGGGTAGGCGATAAATGAAAGGAATGTTTTGGAGAGTGTGTGTGTCTGTGTGTGTGTGTGACACAGTTTAACATACTGTAGTCTGACGTGTAAAGATCCGGTGTAGATCAGTTGCCCTTAATTTTGGATCCAAACGGCCAAAGAAAAAAATGTGTGTGAGACTTTGAGTGAGGGTTTCATGATTGGCAGCGTAGAAGCCGCTTCAACCACTCAGACTGTTCAGCTGGCTGTGTTTCAATACCATTTGCATTTCGATCTGAGGGAATGACACCAGTAATTGCTCGCTGGACAAGTGACTCACGACTGCCGCTTCGCCTTCGCTAGGATTTCTGCCGCTATAAAATCTAACTTCCCTCGCGGCCTCGCTAAACTCCAGCTTCAATATTCGCCTTCGATTATAACCTGTTAAATATTGGTGGTGAAATGACGCCACTGTAAACTATTAAAGATAATGAACCTTCAGTCTCTGTAGCATTGCAGGGTTTTTTTTTTCTTCCCACCCCACCAGGCAACATCCTTCTTTTTTTCCTCTCGTTCCACTACCACACAAGCTTTTTGTCCTATTTATAAGCGAGAAGTTCTCTTTAATGTATAGCAATAGCAGGTACAAACCACAGGAATCCCAAACAAATCATTCTAGTGAAGGATAACCATTGAACCTGCATCAGACATTACTGAAGCGCACCCACGTGACTTGCCAATATCAATATAATCACAAATGATCCTATTCAGATTTTACCTTTTTAAAAGTAAAGTGACTGATTATGTTTTTTGATATCTTTCATGTTTCTAATGAAGATTTCCAACAATAAAATGTATAACTTTACACTTGACCTTACAGTAGTAACTGGGGCTGTGCGGTGAATCGAAATTGCAATGTGAACATCCCCGATTCCTAAATCGCCTTACGGTACGATTTTTTGAGCGCTCCCGACTGATACTTTTCCCGCAGTATGTTTATTTGAACATATTTAGCAAAAAACCTTTGTACACTTAAAGCAGTTTGATTCTGCCCGTGTTTTAATTGTTTCATTGTTTTTATGTGGGAGACTGTGTGTCTGGATTGTTGTTTTTACACACACACACACACACACACACACACACACACACACACACACACACACACACACACACACACACATATATAGTTTTGTTTCCCATAGGCACCTTTTATTTGTTTTCCACCTCATGTAGACGTTCCACCGGTCTTTGATAAAGATCTCATTGTAAAATGTCTGCGCATGTTAAAATCCTAATTAAAATCAAATTCAAGATGGGTTTCTTTGGTCCATATCGCACAGCCCTCGTAGTAACTCTTGTTTACTGTTAGAATTTCAAAATCTTTCATCACTTGAATTAAGTTTATATTTATTTCATTTTTAAACGCAGCCACAACAAAGCCAGACTTCATAACAAAAACAATATTTACCACTGCTTTAGGAATCAAATCTTTGCATGGCTATAACCGGACACACCTTAAGTGACATGAATCAAACCCACAACCCTGGATGTGTGAGGCGAACATGCAAACCACTAAACAAACTATTTATTTATTTATTTATTTATTTA
Source organism: Kryptopterus vitreolus (assembly GCA_030449085.1). Classification (NCBI taxonomy): domain Eukaryota; kingdom Metazoa; phylum Chordata; class Actinopteri; order Siluriformes; family Siluridae; genus Kryptopterus; species Kryptopterus vitreolus. Next base: position 4,017,374 of record JACRUU010000004.1, read on the forward strand.
TTTATTTATTTATTTTCTAGCATATTCTAGGTTTTTAAAGAAATTAACCCTATTTGTAATTTTTAACATTTTCATGACTAATTTAATTACACTTCCCCCCCCCCCCCCCCACCCCCCCCCCCCCCCCTCAGTTACTGTAACGAATTGAAGTTACGTTTTATTTTGTTGTAGTTAAATTACGTAATTAAATTAGTTACTCGCCAACACTGCGCACACACATGCAAGATTTATTTATTTATTTATTTATTTCTATGGAGAAGGCGTGACTGAACGCCGCTACGCACGTGTCCTCCAGGGTTGGATGTTGAGAATCATGTTTTCTGACGCTAAGAGTCTGATAGTTTACCGCATGGCTGCTAGAGCCAGACGTTATTTGTTCCACTCCCAGCATCACACAGAGTCGTCAGACGGGCAAAGTGTTATAAAATAGAAACATTTCTTGTAATCTCTCGTCTTGCCACTTTGATTTGACGACTGCAAGGCCCCTTAACCCCCCCCCCCCCCCCCCCCCCTCCCCGTTTCCCCGCCTCATTTATTGAATTGTCTTCCTCTGTCGCATTGTGTCTTGTTTCCTTTTTCCGAAGCCCCGTCTCGCGCGCGAATGTCAAGAAAGCGCTGCAACTCTGTAATTTGCCCGCCACCTCATTTTCTTTTCTACGCAACGCACTCCACAGGGCTTCCGCTGACAATGATTAATTTCACGCCTTTGTGTCGGTCTGTCTCTTAGAGTTCTTATCAATTTTTTTTTCTACCCGTCCCCCGTCTTCTGGAACGCTTTCTGCACTCGCTTACCTCTGCGAACGGCGCGGGGGGGGGCCCTCGCTTGTCATGTACCTCCCTACGCCCGCGCGATAGCACCCTCACTAACTGTTAAACGCGCCGAAATCAGCGTAGAAATTAATTTTCCACATCGTCTGCGGTTCTGTTCTGCGAGTGTCTGCGAGTGAGGGTTTGCCTCAAAGACTGGAGATTTACTATAGGACTTTGACAATGAAGGAGTCACGCCTTCTTTTTTTTTTTTTTTTTTTTGCCCCCCTCCTTTGAAAGAAAAAAAAAGTGCTGATTTGGTGTTATTTGCGTCTGTTCGCTGCCCACTGAATCTGATCCGGGGAAATGGGTTTCTTGGTGAAATAATAAACTGATGATGAACTAAAGTTTGCGGGCTGCTGACTGTGAAATTCCTATGTACTGTTTGAGTGTCGCGTTCCACATTCAGTCCCCATTTGCTGTAATAATAAGGTGAAAAGGCCTTCGGGAGGGTGGGTAGGGGGGTGAGTCGGAGCGGGGGGTGTAGTCAGCGTTCCTTTGCGATCTTCTGATGCATGTACTCCAAGGAAAAGCATATATTCACTGAGCTGGCTTTGTGTACAGAACATTCTTGGGTCTTCTACTTCCAGTGAAGGGAAAATTTGTATTACTACTACGTCCTAGACCCGGGCCATGTGTCTTATAAATCAGTGAATCATTGATGATTTTTATATTTTATTTTTTTGGATACAGTGGGCAAATATCTGTTTATCAAAAAGGAAGAATGAGAAGCAAAGATCCATCCATCCATAAGGAAGAATGAGATGCAAAGATCTGTCTGTCTGTCTATCTGTCTCTCCATCTGTCTATCCATCCATCTATCTTTCTATCTCTATCTATCTGTCTGTCTCTCCATCTATCTATCTATCTATATCTATCTATCCATCCGTCTCTCCATCTATCTATCCGTCTCTCCATTTATGTGTGTCTGTATCTATCTCTGTATCGCTCTATCTCTCTATCTGTCTATGTGTCTGTCTGTCTGTGTGTCTATCTGTGTCTATCTCAGTATATCTATCTCTGTATATCCGTCCATCCGTCCATCCGCCCATCCATCCGCTCCCGTCCTTCATAGAATGTGTAATACAACGGTACAGAACCGCACACCACCTACAGCCACAATCCAGTCGGCACCTCAACGTCTGCTTTCCATATCAAAGCAATAAATTGTTTTTAAGCTACTATTAACAACAGTTCAGTCAGCTTAATCGCGCGACTATCTCGAAGGTTAGCACTAGTAAAATGACCAAATAAACACACCTCTGGGTCCACTGGAAAAGCATTTCCACGATATATTGTTGCATACTTGCACCCAAAACACCATTACTATTGGACACAGCCCGGTAAAATGTAAAAAATGATCCTTCTTCTGTACCACATCTGAATCAAAGGGGTGAAATACTGGTATTAAATGTATGCAATCCGAATAGAGTGTAATAAAGTTGGTGTGTAAAAAAAAGTAATTGGATTGGTCTTCAGGGTCCACTGTTTGTACCTTTTTGTAGTCTGTGTTTTTGGGTTTGCCGCGGTCATGTTTATCCCTCAGTGCCACACAATAGCGCCTCCCCATTCAACAACGTGGTTCTGTTTCAGGTGCCGGAATAAATTAGATGTGTTTCAGTCGCCACAAACTTTAAACTCATTTTACAGCGGGGCTTTGACTTGTTGAACGTCTGAAGTGGCAAACCCCAAATCATTTCCATGCGACTGGTGAAACCGCGCCACTCTTGTTGTATTTGGTATTTCGCAAGTACAGGGCGGGAGGCAGAAAACTACGGAAGCTCGCTGTGCCAAATTAACATGAAATTGATTTTCGCATTTTCAACATCGACGTACTATAAAGTCGAACAAATTGATAATGATGATTTAATCTCTCATCTCTTCTGCCTCCCAAGACTTCCTCCAACAATGTTGCGATAACCAAAGTCGGGTGTCCTAAGCCTTTTTGTCCATATTGCGTTTTTTTTTCCGACCTACGCAAGCTATGAAATAATAATACTATGGATGGCGTGTATAAACGCACTGAAAGGAAGCTCGTCACCTCACTCTCTGCAAAACGGAACTTCACCAACATGTCAATCAATGAGGTTTATTATTTGATGCTTTTATAATTAATATATGATTCATCGTGCAGAATTGGAGACAACAGTAAAAGTCTCCAGAGTGCTGTTTCAGCGACAAACATGTAGAGTGTAAAAAAAAAACAAAAACCTGTTCCATTGTAGAACACAATACAAAAGCATATTGTACAGTCGTAATTGGAAATACTCTTGAAACGAGTTATTGTGGCTTTTTGTGAAGCGAACCCTATCCCCTCGGAACGGTGATAAAGATGGAGTCTTGTATACTGCAGCATTCTAGAGTTCTGAAATCTGATTGGTCGGATGTTCCGGACTAATCCTGTCTAAATCGCTTGTTCTGATAGTGAATCTGTGGACAATAATGACTTAAATCTGTATTTTACTGAAGTATAAGTACATTACAAAGTCAAATATACTTTTAGCTAGGACACTATATTTTGCCATACCTTTTAATTTATCAGTGGTTTTATTTAAGGGTCTAGCGTCAATTCAACAGCAAACAGGTACATTTCGTTGTACTGTACAACAGTACATTACAACATTATTATTATTATTAATAATAATAATAATAATAATAATAATAATAATAATAATAATAATAATAATATATATATATATATATATATTTTAAATTTAATAATATTTTTTATTTCTTTTTATTTAACTAGTTGAAATCATTAATAATAAAAAAATAATAATAAAAACAATAGAGGCTTTTCACATAAAATTTGTTAGATAATCGCAGGTTCAAAAGCCCACCACCACCAAGCTGCCACTAGTTGGCCCCTTGAGCAAGGCCCTTAACGCTCAAGTGCTCAGTTGTAAGTCGTTCCAATAAAGGGCGTCTGCTGAAAATGCCATAAACGTCCCCAAAACGCCATGAATGTTGCAACGAATCTGGCATTCTAGTATTAATAACTCATATTACCTTGAATACTTGAAGGCAAATGCTTTTTGTACATTAACTCGAGTTTAAAGTGAGGACTTTCCTGAAGTAATATTTGACCAAGTTTATGGTTTTACTGTGTATCTACTGTTAAATGTATTTTCACTATTAAAAAAAATAAATAAATAAATAATTAAAAAACAAAGCAACATAAGTTATTTTATATAACAGCTTTAAGAAAGACAGAAGGATAAAAAATCATTAACAAAAAAAAAAATTCACATTTTACTATAAAAATTTAATAAATGCTGTGATATAAGGTTAAAAAAAGCACGGTAACAACATTACACACCATTGCTGAATATTTTCTATAGTCGTACACTCGGTCCTGTTGTATTCCTAAGATAAGAGCGAACCCAGTGACTCTTTCTAAAGAACTTCATTTATAAATCGTTAGACACCTTAATGGTTTTTTATGAGGATTAAAAAATAAACTTAAACGGTGTTTATACCCTAACATCCCACCCTCCTCTTAATCCCCCCCTTTTGCACCTCTCTTGCAGTTACAAACAGCAGAAGTTCAACTTGCTTCGTGAGGAGAACGAAGGCTACGCCAAGTTAGTGACCGAGCTGGGCCAAGATCTCTCAGGAAACATCACCAGCCATCTCGTCCTGGAGAGCATCAAGTCTTTAATAGGTACGAAGCGCTCGGTTATAATCCCACTCGACCCATGTGCTCCGCTCATCGCCTCGCATTATCTCCAGCCTCATGTATCTTCGCTCCCATCGATCGGCACTAAACCTCTCCCTCGGCTGCAATCTAAGGTCCCGGCCGGCCGTAATTACGAAATCATACGCCGAAGTAATCCGTCCTGACGAGTAGCTCCGAGATTCTCCGTTCGCCACTGCAGATTTGTCAAAAGGGTCGCTTTTATTTCGCAGGATGTTTCAACCTGGACCCGAACCGCGTCCTGGACATCATTTTGGAGGTGTACGAGTGCCGGTCGGACCAGGACGAGTTCTTCATCCCGCTGATCAAGTCGTACATGTGCGAGCACCAGACTCTGTGCCACATCCTCGGATTCAAGTTCAAATTCCATCAGGTGAGTTTCTTAAATTCGCTCATAATAGGATTGCCAGTCCCAGATCGGGGACACTAAAATAACAAAAGGAAGTGAAAATGCGCATCGTAAAATCCGCTCTACAAGCGCTTCATGTGAATACTCTGGCTGTTTTGATAGTTCTGGTAAGCTGCTGTTATATGGCTTGCGGCCTTCAATAGAATAGAATATCCTTTATTTGTCACACATACGTTACAGCACAGTGAAATTCATTCTTTGCATATATCCCAGCTTGTTTAAGATGGGGTCAGAGAACAGGGTCAGCCATGTTACAGCGCCCCCTGGAGCACAGAGCGTTTAGGGTCTTGAACAAGAGTGGCAGTTTCGCCTTAACCACTGAACTACACCCCCCTCCCTCACGTGGGTCACATGACCTTACACGTATGCAACCGTGCTAGGAGGAAACATCATTTCCTCTGCCGCCGATATTGTATGGCTGAATCTTGGCTAGTGCTGGTTTTCATTTCATTGGTTCACTTATTATTAGAAAATGTGAACGGCTCTTTAAAGCAAACTCGACCCTAATCTTGAACACCTTTTTGGGATGAGTAGGGACACCGTGGAATGAACAACAAAAACTCCACAAGCACACCCAAATTTTGAAGCGTGGCAGTGGTTATAAGAGTAAATGGAGACTAAATGTGGAATAATTTTTAACAAGTCATTTTTTTTATTTAGCACATGTGGCTTGAAAACGAACTATTAACAACATTTAAAAAATCATTGCAATATATCGGTAATATTTGATATATCGTTCAGCCATAGATCCATTGTAGTAAAAAAAAAAAAAAGATGAATACATTGCTGTATTAGCAGAATGAATTTCTGCCAGCACCAGGAGAACAATTAGGCTAAAATTAGAAAATGTGACCTTTAAAATGATTGAAAAAGGGCATGTTTATGCTACAAGTGTGGCATATTGATAGTGTGAAACATATGAAGATATAAAAAATAAAAAAAAGCACGTCCCAATCTTATGCTTAGGAAAGCCAATAAAAGCTGTGCTCACTACTAGCGGTGTGTCACTACTAGCACCAAAGTGTTTCTGCAATAGCTTAGCGACTGTAGTAGCTTGTTATGGATCTGTCTTCTAATACCCGGTTTCACACAGCGATTAACTTCAAAATCCGATCGTGAAATTACAAGAAATTATATACTTTGACCATTATAATAGCCGTTTGAACTGAACAACTAAAGTTACAATTATTGTGTACAGCTTGTATTCATTGACTCGAGTTTAAATGCGTGATGCGAATGAACCTGTTTTTATCTATCTCTATCTATCCATCCATCCATCCATCTTTATTTATTTATTTTTCTCCTTCTCCTCAGGAGCCGAACGGAGAAACGCCATCATCGTTGTACCACGTGGCTGCTGCGCTTCTCCAACACAATCTCATCGCACTAGAGGATCTCTACGTCCATGTGCGTGACTGCTTCCAATCCACAAAATATATTATATAAAGAATATAATTAAAAAAAAAAGATCTTTGAGTATTAATTCTAGTTCTGTTTTTTAAATAGCTATGCCATAAAGTCATTCTCCGGACTATATGGCAATTTATTGAGAATTATTATCGAAGAATAATATGCAGTGATATATTATTTGCAGTGCAATTTATTTTATTATTATTATTATTTTATTATTATTTTTTTTTTTATATATATATATTTTTTTTGTTACATTCTGGAGACCTCTAATGGAACCTCTTTCCATGCAGAACAAATAATTCCTGTCTACGTATTTGTCATTTAGTTTTCATGGCCTTTTTTTTTTTTTTTTTTTTTTTGTCGCTCCAGCTCCAGCTCCAGCTCTTCTGCCGCTGGACTCCGCCATCGTGGAAGAGCACAAAAGGGAGATCCTGGAGGCCAAACAGATCGCCCGCAAGCTCACCATGGTGGTGGTGCCCTCGGAGAAGAGTGACGATAAAGAAAAGGACAAGGACAAAGAAGAGGAAAAGAACGAAAAGGTATTAGTTATGACTGCCTAATGCAGCGTAGTAGCATTATTATGCATCATAATGGAATTCTGGAGTGTATTGTGTGCTTTGGCATACTCGTTCAAAACGCATATAATTGTAAAGAAATATGTTTTTATTTCGCTGAGTCCATATTGTATTATATTAGTATAAAATTGTGCTATTAATGTTAAAGCACGCACTGGGTGCATGTCACACGTATTAAATGTTGCATAGGAGCATTTTTTTGTGTCAAAGAGCAATGAATTGATCAGCAATGAATTTTTCTGTGTATTCGACCTAAATGCATGTTCTACAGACGGCATCATGGGTAATAACATTTTGTGGCATGCGGGTACGTGGACGAGCGCCAGGGCCACAAATGGTTATGGTTATTATTCCTGATGATTCCTTCTGCAGGACACGCGCTCATGCCGATTACACTGAAAACTTTGTTACCGTTTGTTGAGATCCTGAGGAAATAAATGGGTGACATGATAACACGAAGGTTGTGATAAAGTTTCTTTTGCAGATTTAGTCATTTTCTATATAAAAGGGCATGAATCACATTTTTATAATTTCTACAATGTGTGTGTGTGTGTGTGTGTGTGTGTGTGTATATATACTGTAAATTCTGGACTATAAGCCGCTACTTTTTTCCTAGGTTTTGAACCATGCGGCTAATAATAAGGTGCGGCTATTCTGCAGATTTTTTCCCGACCGCTAGGGGCTCTAACCGGAATTAGAATCAAAACTAACACAAAATAAATGCAAAGAAGAAGAATGCGCTAGTTCCTCTTTAGCAGATATAAGTGGGTAGAAGCGGATAGAAGGAGGACAAACTCTATCTTTACAAGGTTAAGGTGACGTGATTTCACACACAGGAGAAATGAAGATAAATACTGTAAATAGCGCTTATTTTCTCTTGGTTCTGTCCCGTTTTAATCAGTAAAGTTGCTGCTCGGTGCTCTCTCTCTCTCTCCTCCCCTGCTCTGCTCCCCCCCCCCCCCCCCCCCCCCCCCACACACACACACACACACAATACAGCACAGCCTCAGCGGTTCTTGATTTTCCCTCTCCCGATATAAGCCCGGTTCACCCTACAATCCCCGTCCGGGCTCGTAGCACATACCTAGTGTCGCGGACACGGACGCTCGATATATGTTTATGCCTAACCTTTGTCTGTTCCCGATTTCAAGACTTCCAAGTCCGCCACCGCTCCTGCTCTCCGGTACTCCCGGTACCACGGCGCGCAGAGCGCAAGGCTCCCTAGCCTGTCTGGCCGCTCCGTATGAGCGGCGTCTCCTGAGTTCTTTATTCTAATAAATCCTGTTTTGTATGAATTCCGGATCTCCGCGTCTCTGTGCAGCGTCCACCGTTACACCGTGTTAAAATACAGGTTAGGAAAGGATCTATTTAGGTACATACATGTACATTTACCAATTCAAAAGCGGATGCGGCTTGTATGCAGGTGCGGCTTATTTATTTATTTTTTTGTTTTTTTTTTTTTAAATAGAGCGAATGCGGCTTATATGCAGGTGCGCTTTATAGTCCAGAATTTACGGTATACACTATATACATATATATATATATATATATGTGTGTGTGTGTGTGTGTGTGTATATGTATATATGTGTGTGTATGTGTGTATGTGTGTGTGTGTGTATATGTATGTATGTGTATATATATATATATATATATATATATATATATATATATATATATATATATATATATATATATATATATATATATTATATTTTTTATATTTTTATTTTATTTATATTTTATTATTTAAAACATCATTTTTCCTCCTCTCTTAGTATTTGTGGGTTAAGCTGGGCTGGATATCGAAAGTTTTCACATAACTGCATTCATTATTATGGACTTTCAAAATAACAGGTTGTGTGTTCAAGAACTTGCATCATAAATAAAAAAAAAACCTCGAATGAAGAGAGAAATGTGATTTATTTTTAATATCATTTTCCTTTGTCATTAATACGAGAAGCCATACCCTGCAATGATAATGAATGATGGCTTCTCCCTCCTGTTAATTTTAAACACACGATTCACACCCTACTATTTTATTCCCCCTACTTTAACACCCTGTTTAATCCCTGACTTCCTTCATTAGAGGACCGAGGGACGGGGAGCGCTGATTTTTGAGCGGCCCGATCAGTGCAGTCATTAAACTCAGGAGACGTGGGCCAGCATGCGATCAAAAGCACGTCAGTAGGAACTCGTTCGTGACGCCTTCTTTGAGTGTTGCTTGCTAGCGTGTGCGCTCGTCTATGCGTGTCAGGATATAGCTTAATGGAAATTTGCGGGGCTTCGGCTGCCTCTATACTGTAGTTAATTCTTGTTCAGCGCGTCGGTGCCGCATTTCCAACAGATCGGCTCCTCACCTCACATCGATTGGCGGCTAACGGTTTCGCTTGTGTTTATTGAGCACAGATTCCCCAGGGCTCAGGTAGAATCCCTGCTTATTTGTGTGTGTGTGTGTGTGTGTGCGCGCATTGTGTGAACACAGCGTGACGCGCCTCCTGGTTTCTTATTTTCAACCTGCCCGTCTAATGTGGGAATGAATCCTCAGCACCTTGTGTGACAGATTTGCATTCCGTGCCATGTCTTAGAATTTATTTATTTATTTATTTTTGTCTTCACAGCCTTCCAATAACCAGAAACTGGGCCTGCTGGAGGCGCTGCTGCAGATTGGAGACTGGCAGCATGCACAGAACATCATGGAGCAGATGCCATCCTTTTACGCTACTTCCCATAAATCCATTGCTGTAGCTCTGTGCCAGTTGCTGCACCTCATCATCGAGCCTCTGTACCGCAGGTGCACAGCAAACACACACACACACGACCTGTGAATTCTGCCAATATTCTTTAAACAGACATGTGCATAGCATTTTGTTGAAATGATGCTGTAACCCCCCCCCTCTTTTCTTCCCCCCTCCCTTAGGGCCGGGGTTCCTAAAGGCGCCAAAGGCTGCGTGGTGAAGCTGCTGCGTAGCAAACAAGCTCCTCGTCCTGTCGAGACGTTCGAGGATCTCTCCAAAGACGTGTTCACAATGCTGGGATACCTGGGCCCGCACCTCTCCCACGATCCCATCCTTTTCGCCAAGATCGTACGTCTGGGCAAGAGCTTCATGAAAGAGGTGAAACGGAGATGCAGGACAGTGTTGAGTTGGCAGGGAGGAATTCAAAACTCATTCAAGTCAAATTAGATGAGTTAATGATGCAGATAACCCAACCTTTATAGATAGATGAAATGTGTGTGTTTTTAACTATATATATATATATATATATATATATATATATAGATATCTATATATAGATATATATATATATATATATATATATAGTTATGATTTTCCTCTAAACAAAACAAACAAACAAAAAAACACCCTTTGGCCTGAGCCAGTGTGTATGAAGAATTGTATATGAAATATTCACTGGTTCTGCGGTTCCCTGTAATACAAGAACATTTCCTTTTTTCTACATTTTTTATTTATTTACGTGCATGAAAACCATTTTATTTATTTATTTACATTTTTTTTTTATGTAACAAAAAGTTCCACTATTGTCTACTCAACACTACATACATTTTTTTCGGCCCGGGATTCAGGTGCACGTTTGTTGTCCTCCGGAATGCTTTATTTACCTGCATTATATTCAGCATTTAGCAGTGTGTAATGAGGGGTTAATTTGTTTTTGGTACTGGCAGCGCTATTAATTTATTGCCGTGGCTTATGTTGTGACAGGCGCGTTTGTTTACCAGCATTCCCCCTCATTGTCACTGTGCCCTAATGCTAATCGCAAAGCTCCGGCACGCTAATGGCCCTATTAATTGTTTACGTGCCTACATAACTGCTGCAGTTGAGCGTATAGTTATTGCACCGGCCAACAGTACAGGAGGACGAAATTTGGCCCGTTGATTAGTTCCCCCAATTTATGTATATATTTATTTCTGTCCCCACACACACAAACACACACACACACCTAAGACCTAATAGTAATATATCCAGATCACTTCAGGATACAATCAACAGCACAGTTTTTTTTGTTTTATTTTTTTTTTACATTTTGAAAACGATTATTACTGAATTATACAATGATTTTTATCCATTTATAGGTACGTTTTCAAACGCAAGTCGTTCCCACATAACCCTGTCTTAAAAGTGACGCACTTTCTGACCTGCCGACTCTCGAAATATCTTCTTTTTATTTATTTATTTATATCAGTTTATTCTTAGTCTAGTGTCATGAGTAGCAGCTGCCGAAGATGTCGAAGGGAATTATGCGTCACTATAGAAACGCATTAGAATAACCCTGTGACTTTCGGTGCATTCAGAAGTTCTGTCAGAGCTGCCGTCAAGTTCATCATCTGGATGATCGAGAGTTTCACGGCGCGGTGTGAATCAAGATTGTAAAACCGACGGATAAGGCATACTCGAGAAGGCGATAAATGCAGGGCTTCGTTGGTCAGCGGTCAATAAAGGCGTTGCCGGCATTGCAGCGTGAGAACCTGTACTACTCTGTATAATTAGGGCTCGTTTCGGCGCGGCACAAAGCGCACTGTTGTGTAACTCTGCAGAATCAGTAGGGATGTAGTGCTGTAAGCCTGTATTGATCTGCATTTGAATGATCTCTCTCTCTCTCTCTCTCTCTCTCTTTCTATCTGGCCTGTCTTCCCTCCCCTGATCTCTTCCTCTCTCTGCCTGATAGTACCAAAGTGAAAGCAAGCAAGACGCCAAGGAGAAAATGGTGAGTCATGGGACATAAAGGGAGGTTATGAAGCATGTCGTGGGGGAACAAAGGCACTGTGGTCGTTTACATCAAATCAAGCCGAAGTGAGGGAACTCAAGCTGTGAGATTCCGAGGGGAGAATATGTACTTTTTTTTTTTTTCCCTTTTTTCTCCCCCTGCTCAAAACTCGATCACGTTCAACATGCTGTGATCACGCTTAGTCATTATGTGTGTGTATTTCTCGTCTTCCTTCCTAGCTCACATCAACAATATGTACACAGAGTATATGTAACGTAAATATGAAAATGGGCTTTCTGTACACACACGTATGTATACATGTATGTGTATAGATAGATAGATAGACACACACACACACATACACGTGTGTGTGTACAGAAAGCATTTTGCCGATCGTAGTGTGGAATTCCTGAGCTATACATAAAATTCGAGTCTCTTTGAAAAGTCTCTGTAGCACGAAGGCAAATTATACTTTATGGGTAAAGGTTCGTGGACATCTGACCTTAGGGTTTTTGAACATTTCCACATTTAGTTCCCATGCAAAAAATGATACTTGTTTGGGTAGATGTTTTAACAAAAAGAGGTTTGTGGATCTTCCAATCCAACCTGTGTATTCGACAGAGATATCGGGATATTGA
>JACRUU010000004.1:4034634-4057134 GCA_030449085.1 Kryptopterus vitreolus
ATAGACACGCGCGCACCCTGTATAAAAGTGGACCATGATCCCTTCCTTCTCCATACTCTTCTCTTCCAGTCTCACAAATGTTTTATATATATGGTGTCTGAATAATAATAATAATAATAATGAATTTTTATATGGTTGGGTTGAAACAGTGTGTTACTTATTGATAATCCTGATGCCATTTCATCAGATTGTATTCATTGATCGTCTCTGAAAGCTCTTGGGTAAATCGCACTGCATAAGCGTGTCTGGAAAAAGATTTTTGAAATCTAATTAGGCATAAATAGGGTTTTTTTTTTCTCTCCCCTAGATTATGAAGGTGTAACCACATGCAGTCCTTTTTGCAACCCATCCCTGAACACAAAGGGATTGCTATGTAGTATAGACGTTTCTGTAATGCTTAGAGAAGAGTATGGAGAAATAAAAACCACTGGTGCGAAATTACCGACAATAATGCCATGAACTGTAGAACAATGAGGAATCTGTTGTGCAGCGTTTTAAAACTTTGTTATAATAAGTTTGAAAAAGGAAAAAAAAACCTTCACTTTCTCAATAAATGTATCGTAGTTTAGAGATGCAAGTGTAAATAGATGTTTACGTTCAACTTAAAGTATGTCAAGGATGTCTGATGTCTGTGTGTAGCTTTTACTCAAAGAACTGTGTGTGTGTGTGTGTGTGTGTGTGGTACAGTACATATTGCTCAATACAAATTGAGCTCAATCTTTGGTGAAAGTAAAAATATTGCAGAGCTTAACCACATGGTGACTCTATAAGAGGGAAGAAGTACAAGAAAAGTGTCTGCATCTGTCTTTATTGTTGTCTTGTTTCTTTCCTAATGCTATCACCTTTATCTTGTTTTTCTTTAAACACCTCCTTGCACCTTTTTTTTTTTTTATTATTTTCGTAAATACATTTCATTATTTATCCATTCTGGATAATTGAAGATCTTTTCCTTGACTTGCACACAGTACGGTATGTGCTCGGCTGTTATATATAGAGGAACCACTTCTCCTGCTGCACTGGCTCTTCATTTATTTGTCCTTGTCTATGATTTGATGCTAGTTTTAATCAGAGTTGGCACTCTGTGTTTTCCAAGAGATATCAGCCTGGTGTGTGCAGGCAAAAAATAGGGGGAAAAAACCTGCTTTTCACCGTTGTTCTCGGATTGAGACGCATTCCGAGTGTATCAAAAAGAAGATATTCGTTGCTAAATTCACGCTAACGATGTTGACGTGATAAGCGCTGCTGATCGAACATCGCCCGGGTTTCAAACGCAGCAGAACGGACCACGATTGGCTTGGTCGGAACAAAGCATTAAGCAAAGCCTCATGTCCCCCATGGAGGTTTAAGTGTGCCTCCCCCAGGGCTCCTCGCCCTCAGGCTACGGAGCGATGACAGTCAGGACAGACACGGCCGAGAGATTCTGCAACTTTCCTGCACCCGATGATGGGGATCAAGCCTCGTTTCTGTCACTCTTTCAAAAATCCACCTCTCGTGCCCTTTTCATGCGTCATCCCCGCCGGACCCGACATGCCCTCACACTCCGGCCGAGAAATATGAAAGGGAGGGTCCATCCGTTATCCTGACAGCTCTGCTGCGGCTGGAGAAACACTGGCTAACAGAGATTGCTCTGCTCCTGTGCGTCCCACCGTTGTCACTTCTGTTGCCGTATTTACACCTACGGAAGAAAACCGCTCAATCATTGTGCCGAATATTGACTCTTCTCGATGAAAGGGGCTCTATCGGCGAACGTGATCACGCTCGACGTTTCATTCCAGTAGAACAAAATTCTCGTTTGTTCCGTCTCAGAACTTCATTGCATTTCCATACGACTGATGAAACCGCGCCCATCTTGGAAACAAGCTCTTCGGATTTGTCAGAGGCTTATGCCGCCATGTTGTTGAGCAGGAGGGCCACAGGACTGGCGTTAAGGGCCACTGCTCTATACTAATGTAAACTGTAATGGTGTAAAATTGGGGGGGGGGGGGGGGGGGGGGGGGGGGGGGGGCCGGGGGTGGGGGGGGGGGGGGGGGGTGGGGGGGGGGGGGGGGGGGGGGGGGGAAAACTTTTTTGACTCAGGGGCCACACTGACACTCAAAATTTGACAGACGGGTCGGGCCGACAACAGATCCATACATAAACAGATAAAAGGCATTAATGTTAATGTTAATCTATCACCGTGCCGAAATGCGCCATCTGGTGGAATGTCGGGTATTTACAGGACAAGGTCATACTTACATATTTGCTTTGGACAATCGTCAGAGGACTGTATTAAAGGGACCAAATGGCCGGGTGTTACCCACCCATGGTGTAGAAGCTCATATGTTCGTGTTTTCAATATCGGCATAAACTTGAACGAAGCAAGAATGACGATTAATCTTCCAGTACTACAAGTTAGTACCAGATTTTATCAAAATGTAATTCAGCTCTTTCTACGGACGGCGATTATACACTATACATATCGACCGCCATTTTGCAAGCTATATAAAAATACACGCTTTATTATCAAGCCCTACATAAGAGTGGCGTCAAAGAAACTTTAAGGTACTGCTAGATATGAGTTTCTACACCACGGGTACGGCCCATGGGCCACAGCCGGCCATTTGGTCCCTTTAATACAGTCCTCTGAAGATTGTCCAAAGCAAATCATGTAGGTATGACCATGTCCTGTAAATACCCGACATTCCACCAGATGGCGCATTTCGGCACGGCGATGGATTGAGTATTGACATTAATGCCTTTTATCTGTTTATGTATGGATCTGTTGTCGGCCCGACCCGTCTGTCAAATTTGAAGTGTCAGTGTGGCCCCTTAGTCAAAGTTTTCCGCCCCCCCCTCCCACCCCACACCACTACAGAGCAGTGGCCCTTAACGCCAGTCCTGGGGCCCTCCTGCTCTGCACAGCTTGATGTTTTCCCTACACACCTGATCCAACTGATCAACTCGTTATTAAGCCTTTAATGAGGTGGGCCAGATGTGTTGAGAGTAAAGTAAACATCAAACTGTGCTGGGCAGGGGGTCTCCAGGACTGGAGCTGAGAAATCCTGGTAGAGAAAATTGCCAACTGGTGCTCAGTGTTTTAAACGGCTGTTTAATTTGCGGTCAGTTCGGCATGTATATCCTTTTTCTTTATGCTGTTCTTTTAAAACGGTTTCTTGTGTTTAGCCCTCATTGGCGCTTCAATGCACGGATAAATAATGTATTAAAACATCACTCTCTGTTTGATGTTTGCACACTAGGATCATTTTAGTCCGTGGCCCCATAGCAGTGCCACAGTGGCTGTTCACGCTGAACTGAAAATGCCGTGTGTTTTGGGCGGTCATTGAATAAGGCTAAACAATCCATAGCGTTAGCCGCTAACCAGGGATTGGCTAGCAGCTAACGTCAGTGCTGTGTGTAATTAAGTGTTTCATATCCATCATTAAGAATTTCCCTAAAAGGAGTGAATCCCGTTTAGGGGGTGAATGAATGAAGAATGGGAAGATTTTAATATTTATTCTTTAGAAGATTAAATAGGAACGACAAAATACAAGCACAAACAAGTGTATATGGTATATACACAAATCGGTACTACCCAAATGAGAGCCAACAAACAAATTGTTTAATTGCATTTTATTTTCATCTTTAAAAATATTTTATATTTGTTACTTTATTTGGCACATTAATAAAGTTTTAAATACAATTGTAAATAAATTTAAGCAGACATTTTATGAAAAAAAAAAGAAATGTTTATGTACCGTCCGGTTTATATAGTGTGTTATATCGTGTGTATGTGTGTATGTATTATGTGTGTGTGTGTGTGTGTGTATATATATATATATATATATATATATATATAGATATATATATATATATATATATATATATATATATTATATATATAATATAACTATATGTATATATATATATATATATATATATATATATAGTATATATATATATAGAGTAGATATATATTATATAGTACACACACCACAAATATATATTTTATATATATATATATATATATACTATATATATATATATATATATAATATACACACACACACACACACACCACACACACACCACACACACACACAACACACACGTATATTTCCAATATATTTATACACACACACTCGCATACATACATTTTTATAATAAAAATATTATTACTAATAATAAATTGTAAAAAAATAAATAACCAAGCTATTTGATTTTTTCGTAAGGTTTTTTTCCCCCTGCTTTCTCAGCATCATTGTAAACTAGACAAAGCATTTGTATCTTTCCAATTTGTCAGAGGCCGATGCATTCCCGCTTTCTCTAAAGCTCGACAAAAAAAAATAAACGACCGTACGCGTATTTTGTTTATTTAATGCAGCCATAGTCCATTAGTTAGCGAAGGCGATAGCTGCTTCTGCGTTTTGCGTTCCAGCTGAATGACAGTTAATGCCACTAGAACTTCTGAGGAGTGTATAGAGATCCTTTATTCAGCCAGCTAGAGGTAATATCAGTAATGTACAAGTAATGGGTGTGGAGACAGATATGATCAGACGGGGCATCAAGTAAGTGTATGTGTGTCAGAGAGAGGGAGAGAGAGAGAGAACGAAGAGCAAGCGAGATGGAGCAGTGGAGTGTGTGAGACTATGACAGTGCCGCAGAGGATCACTGTAGGCACTGAAGCAGGGATGAAGCACTGCTGTTGATTTTTTTTTTTTTTTTTTTTTAAGGATTAATAAAAGCTAGGGAACACACACAGGCACAGGCGCACAAACAGTTGCCATTAGAGTTTAATGGTGGAATGCGGCTGAATCGTTCCGCCAAAATGTTCAGCCTGCCGCACTAGTACACTCCGAGAGAGTGTGTGTGTGTTCTGAAAACCCTCTCCACGTTTCCTTTTCCCAAGAAGTGGCTTCATCCATCTTCTCTCTATAAACCAGGATGCATCATTACAGGTTGTTTATTGTGCTCTATTGCCTGAGCGAACCACTCACTTGTGTTCCCTTGTATAGTTACAACTTTTCCACTCACAACATTGACCACTTCCTTTCTTTCTTTTACTTATTTATTTATTTATTCACACATGTATTTATTTATTTATTTATATAAAGTGGTTGCACCAGGTTTCCTCATTAATTCCATCGGCAGGCGATTTCCAGCAAACTCGCGAAGAGCAACTCGCCTGGCGTCGCGCTCGTCCCAATTAAAATTCCCTTCAAAAACCTGCGGCGTGGGCGCGTGCTGCAGCGAGCGCCTCGTCAGACGTGCTAGAGCAGCTCATCAAAATGTGCTAGAGCCGTCCTTTCTCGCCGTACACGCTCATTAAAGCTGTCTGTTTTGGCGAGGGACTAAAGCCTCCCGGAGCTTGTGCTTCATTCCAGTCACTAGGACTTTGAGGGAATAATCGGTGTTAAGACCACTGACGTTTTTTTCGGGGGGGTAAAGGAGAAACAGGCGATTGTCGTAACGCAATAGTTTGTTTGGGTTTTTATGCAATGCCTGAGTGTAAAAGTGATTGGTGGTGTAATCTCTCTCTCTCTCTCTCTCATTCTCTCTCTCTCAGGCGACTGACCAAGGAGAACGTGAAGCCATCGGGGAGGCAGATTGGCAAACTGAGCCACAGTAACCCCACCATTCTCTTTGATTACGTGAGTGTTTTATCACATCCATAACGGCCGGCCTGTCTAAACAGCAGGTGCCCCCCCTCCCCCTCCCTCCACCCCCCGCCCCACCCCCAACACATAGCTTTTATCGTCTCACCATCACTTTTCATTGCTTCCTGGATTACGAAATGCATTTAAATACCGAGCGACAAAGGCGACTTTACATACAGCTCCTAGATGGACTAGGATTACAGGCAATGTGACAATGTTGAACAAAGACTGAATAAAATGAAGAATTTACTACTACTACCAATAATATTAGGTGGTAGGTAGCTCAGTGGTTAAGGCATTAACCAGTCTGGACCAGAAGATCGCAGGTTCAAATCCAACCACCACCACCAAGCTACCACTAGTGGGCCCTTGAGCAAGGCCCTTAACCCTCAATTGCTAATTTTTTAGTCTGGATTAAGGGCTCTGCCAAATGCTGTAAATGTTTATTGTACAGTTGGGACAGCATCCATGGTTTTACTGCAATAATAGTCCTGCTAATAATATTACTATTAATATCCCTTAACGAGACCGTTTCGACGGGAGCTTCTATCTTTGTTTTAGCTTGTTTGCTGTGTTGTACCGTAAAACTACACAAACACAATAAAACCCAACGAATATACACAGGCAAAGACGGTAAATAAAGTTCACTTCAAAAGACAAATCAGAAAAGCAGAGCTCAACAACCAAACATATACTAAGGACATAAAAATAAACAATATGTAGTCCATGTACCTTGCCTTACCAAAGGGAGACTAAAGGAAATGCAAACACTATTTTAGTAGTCCATATAATCATGTATAACTTTTTACCAACACTTCCCAATACTTCTCAAAGCATGCAACCCACTCAGAACAATTTATCAGTCATTTTTGTTACAGTCATTTACAGATAGTAATCTGAATGAACTATATTCTGTATATTGAATTAACTTTATAACTATATTCTATATTCCGATATTCTGTTAGGACCCAGTATTGTATTGAAAGCTCTGGGTTTTTCTTTATTTAACAGAAATGGGAAAAAAGGTATATAGTTATAAGAATAGCATTATGATATCCAACTATCTATCATTATTTGAGAACCTGTAGCGTACATCAATAATAGATGTTGCGGCTGTAAATACTGCAGTGTAGTTTACCAAGTTTTCAAGGGAAAAAGGACACAAACTTTTTTTTTTTCCTTTTATTACTCACAGCTGCACAGAATCTTCCCAGAGTGCACTGTTTCTTTGGAAACGACTAAAACCCAATTCGGGACGGCTTGATAGCATAATATTGCCTTCTGTAAGACACCCGAATGCAACAACTTTGGTATAAATCAATGTGACAGATAATCATATAACTCAAAAGATATACGGATTCAAAGAAATATTATAAAAAAATAAATATATATAAAGAGAATAAATAATACCTTTTTATCAAACCTACAAGGGAACGTACGTTACATTTTTATAGGAATTGTGATGCAATTTGGGAAGCACTGCCGCCTACAGGTGGACTTCAGAACAGCAGCGTAGGAAAATGATATATATATATATATATAGATATATATATATATATATATATATATAATAAATTTATAATAACTATCAAAAATGCAGCCGTACAAACCATTTCCCTTGTAAGCGTCAGGCCTGCCTTGCGCTCTTCTGTAGAGGTTAAGGAAATGTTTTCCTGCAGTCGGACTGATTACATGAGATGGCACTGATTTTGGACATGTTCGAGCAGTTCTGTACGCCATATTTGTGCGCTCAAGGGTGCAAAATTTTACCTCGCACAACAGAATGAGTGAAAATCCAGGGGGATTGTGTTTATGCCGCATTAAGGTTGATGTGTTGGTTGTTGGACTAATGGGAAAAGAGGCAATGGGTCACTCATGGTGGGGCAAGTAATGTGAGAATTTGTCTCTCGGTATATAAAATAATTCCCGGGGGGTGTAGAAGTGTAACAATAGCTTAAAGATTAACCCGTCGTAGTGGCCTTTACCGACTTAGGAAAGCTTTGTGAAAATACTTCCTGAGTAAAAACACAATTCCAGTGTTAAAACTGTTTTAATGCTTTTTCTGATTTGAATAAGGAAAAAGGGGAAATGACTGTACTACTTTTGAATGTCACAGCACATCTATGAGGACTGTGCTTGACGTTGCTTGACGTTTTATCACACGTATAATTCAGTTGCGCGCGTGTGTGTGTGTATTAGATTCTCTCCCAGATCCAGTGGTACGACAACCTCATCACCCCTGTGGTGGACTCTCTGAAATACCTCACCTCTCTCAACTACGATGTACTGGCGTGTATCCTTTTCTCCATCCACCCTGCCAGGAAGTACAGCCCACTACTCACTTCAGCGTCAAATAATAATCCTGCTCAGCGCGCACACACACACACACACACACACACACACACACATGAACACTCTCGCTAAGAACTTGCTGATACACTCAAAACTCCAACCCTGTTATTTGCCTTCGCTCGCAGTGACGTGCAGTAGTAGCTCACCTTGACTGCGTTACACCCAGCCGATGTTTCCGCTCTGTTTAAAAAAAAAAAAAAAAAAAAAAAAAAAACAGACAGCCTGAATGCTTTGAATCTCGTCTTTATACGTACTCCGCTAAAAATACAGCCGCTCGCGGCCGGCTTGGCGTCGACGTGGTTATTATGTTTGATGACAGTCCTTTTGAATATATTTTGAACACATTTTAAAATATGTAAATGACTCATTGAGATTCAAGACTGCTGCGTTATCTGAAAGAGCCGTTGTAGGCCTTGATTCCGTTTATAGATTGCATTATTGAAGCTTTAGCAAACCCGGAGAAAGAGAAGATGAAGCATGACGACACGACTATTTCATCTTGGCTTCAAAGTAAGTTTTCGCCCCGCTTTAATGTCGATTATTACCACAGCGTTGATGAATTCAGCCAATCTGAAAGGGAAGCTACTTGAGCATGTGTGTGTATATGTGTATGTGCGTGTGTGTGTGTGTGTGTGTGTGCATATATGTGTGTGTGTGTGTGTGTGTGTGTGTGTGTGTGTGTAATGTCTATATATATATATATATATATATATATATATATATATATATAGTGTATATACATGTGTGTGTGTGTGTGTGGTGTGCATATTACATATGTGTGTGTGTGTGTGGGAGAGATGAGAGAGAGGGAGAGAGAGAGAGAGATCTGAGAGAGAGAGAGGGAGAACTGTGTGTGTATTATAGATATGAGAGACTAGATATCGTATATATATATATATAGTAGATAGATATATATGGGGGTGAGATATATACATATACATACACATATATACATACACACACACACACACAAACCACACTCTCTCTCTCTCTCTCGCTCTCTCTATATATCTATAGATATATATGTATATATATATATATATATATAGACATATAGATAGATAGATATGTGTGTGTATATATATATACAGTCCCTGACAAAAGTATTGTCGCTTATCTATTTTGTAGAAACACCTGTATTAACCTTGCTATTATTGATTTTAATAATCAATTGGTGTTAGAAATAGCTCGTATGAACAGCTAAAACCCTCCCAAATGATGTTTAATGCACTGAAATAAATTAGTTTCACTGAAAAAAGATTTATCATTTAATCAAAACAGAAAGGTCAAATTTTGGCAAGACAAAATTTTGTCGCCTATACAGAAATTGAACAAATTTACTGCAAATACAAAAATATGTCAGCAAATTAAGTAGTGGTGCTGTGAGATCCAAATTTAATATCTTGTATGACTTCCATGAGCTTGAAGGACTGCATCCATGCGGTTTGGCAAGGATTCATACAACTTATTGATGAAGTCATCAGGAATAGCAAAGAAAGCAGTCTTGCAAGCCTCCCAGAGTCATCAATATTTTTTGGTTTAGTCTTCCATGCTTCCTCTTTCATCCTACCCCACATATTCTCAATGATGTTCAAGTCTGGTGACTGGCTGGCCAATCCTGGAGCATCTTGATCTTCTTCGCCCTGAGGAACTTTGATGTGGAGATGGAAGTATGCGATGGAGCACCATCTGCTGCAGAATTTGGCCTCTTTTATGGTGGGAATATAAGAGGTAGCTAAGATATCTTGGTATTTTAGACTATTGATGTTGCCTTCCACCCTGCAGTCTCTCGTACACCCCCATACTGGATGTAACCCCAGACCATGATTTTTCCGCCACCAAACTTCACTGTTTTCTGGGTGATCTCGGATCCATGCGGGCTCCAGTAGGTCTCCTGCAATATTTGCGGCGACTGTGGTGTAATTCAACAGAAGATTCATCTGAAAAATCCACCTTCTGCCACTTTTCCAGAGTCCATCCTTTTAGCAGGCTGTGGGCCTTGGCAAATTCCACACGGTTTTTCATCGTCTTTTGTTTAGTGCTGGCTTCTGGGCACTGATTAGACCATGGAGGCCATTTCGAGATAGAATCCGACAAACTGTTCTGGTTGACACGGGGACTTCAGGTGACAGGTCTCGTGGAGCTCTGCTGCAGTGGAAAATGGGCTGGCCTTGGATTTTCTAGCCAACAAACGGTCCTCTCGAGCAGTTGTCTTGCGGGGTCTGCCTGACCTGGACTTGTCAAAAACGTCTCCAGTCTCTTCAAATCTTTTTTTTATCCTCTGTACTTGACGCTGAGACACATTGAAGGTGTCTGCCACATCAGCAGTGGATCTGGTCTTCAGCCTCTTGATAATCAACACTTTAGTCTCAGGGTGAATCTTAGGCATGTTTGCAGAGGTCTAGTTGCAGTTGAGGTGAAGGTCAGTGTACTGGGGTTCTTTTTATACACAACTGAGACCTAATTGATCCATTATTAGTCAAAGGTGAAGCTCATATGACAAGGCGACAACACTTATGTCTTTGCAAAAATGGACTCAATGGGCTTTACCAAGCTGTGATATTAGAATACTTTTTAACAGTTTCGTTTTGCATGAAACATTATTACAAAAGCTTTGGGATTAAAATGAGCCATTTCTTGTAAAAAAAATCTTGATTAAAATAATTTCAGCGGCATTCAGGTCAATTTGTACACAAGCGCAAGACTTTGTCAGGGACAAAAGTCTTTTATATTTTAATATATATATATATATATATATATATATATATATATATATATTATATATATATATATATATATATATATATATATATATATATTCAAATAGATGGGACAAAAAGGGAGAGATGGGAAGATGGGACTTTTGTCAGGACAAAAGTCTTTGTATATTATATATATTATATATATATATATATATAATATATATATATATATATATCTATAATATAACTATATTATACATCAAATAGATGTGTTAGAAGCTGGAAAAATGTTTAAGTGTAAGGATTTGATTGAGCTAGATAAATAAATTTTGATGTCTAGACGACTGGGTCAGGGCATCTCTGCACCTGCAGCTCTTGTGGGGTATTGGCGGTGTACATTGGTCAGTATCTATCGACAGCAGTCGAAAGGAAGGAACAATGTTGATCCAGTGGCATGGCCATTGTTCCACCAAGAATATCATTGATGAACACGGAGAGCCTGCACGGTCCAATCCAACAGGTGTTCTCCTGTAGCTCACATTCCAGAAGTAGTTCAATTCAGGACTGTTTGAGGCCATATTAGGCAGGTGTTCATAACGTTGTGCCTGATTGCTGGCCAGCCTCTAAACTATCACATCTATCAAAGATCCGCAGTGCACTATTTTTAATTTGTATTTAGTCCCCATTCACTTTTGTAATAACCTCCACGATTCTGGGAAAGATGCTCCGCTAGATTTTGGAGGGTGCTTTGTTGCTCATTCAGCCACAAGTCCAGTACCGATGAGGCCTGGGGAGGGTTCAGTAAGCGTTCACTTTCATCCCAAAAGGTGTTCAGTAGCGTTGAGGGCTGAGCTCTGTAACAGGCCGATTCATCATGTATGGTAATAACATTGAAATATATATATATATTATATTTTAGTATTCACAGGAACACAGCTGATGCTCCACACAATCAAAAACGCACAATCAAATCGGTTGTTGTTTCCCAGCAGAGGGAAGTGCTGAGAACAAAACTATTTATGCCTTCCTGAGAGAGAGAAAGAGAGAGAGGGAGAGAGAGAGATCTGACCCAGTAAGAGGCAGATTAATGAAGAAACGACTGTTTATTGTGGCAGTAACGAGTAATAACGGATCCTAGCCTGTCTCTTGGACATACCACATCATCAATTATGCTATAATTAACTCTAAGTATAAACCATTAAAATGCAGGACATAGTGTCCATGAAAAAAAAAAGATTAAATTACTGAGCTACAAGCAGAGATTGTGTGCCGGTTTTTTTTTTTTGTATACCTATAATCGGTCATTTGTTATTCCTATCTGATGTTACTGCTTTGGATGTATTAGATATGCAATGCTAAACCGTTATGGCGTTACTCGTGTCCTTGTTAAACTCTTTGTAGGTCTCGCGAGCCTTTGTGGAGCAGTTTTCCGCAAGTACCCTATTGAGTTGGCAGGGTTGCTGCAATATGTGACCAATCAGCTGAAGGCAGGAAAGAGGTATTGTTTCGCCGAAAGTGTAAAGCCAACCCTATTAAAATCTCCAACCCCAATTCGGAAGGAAAAACGGGACACCCGGTTCGAATAAAAATGCAAAACAGAGTGCCATGATTTGCAAATCCATATTCTATTCACAACAGAAGGTAGGAAAATGTTTAAACTGAGGAAATGAAGCGTTTTGAGAGGGGGGAAAAAAATAAGAACATTTTGGATTCAATGGTTGCAACATGGTTCAGATTAGCGAAGTCTCAATGTTGTGAAACGCATTTGCTAATATGTAAGATTTCACAGTAATTGGCAAATTGGTTCATTGGTAAACGGGTCAGCAAGATGACTTTGAATAAATAGAGAATAAATAATAAATAGATAATAAATAAAAGAATAAATAGTCCGTTGAAAGAAGTCTCAAGTCAAGAGGTTTTTATTGTCATTTCAACCACATATAGCTGACGCAGTACACAGTGAAATGAGACAACGTTTCTCCAGGACCCCCGGCCCTGGTGCTTACACAAAACAACATATAACTACAAACACAAGAACACAATGCTGAGGTCGAGACTAAGTTTGTCCTAGCTACATTAAGTGCATCGTGTGCAACCTGGAGCAAACAGCGCAAAGACAGAAGAAATAAACAAACAAAAAACTACGAAATGGGCGGAGCTTCACTAATCCGAGAGAACAAAATTGCAATTTTACTAATTTATTTTAATAATTGTAATAATAAAATTTTTAGCGCATATCAAGTTCATAGAATCAGAAGAAATCTGTGCATGAGAGAGTAATAAATATCGGATGCCTGTGATTTTCTGGTGACTGCCGACAAGCACGATTCTGTAATGGAGACTCGCTGCATGTGATCGTCGTTACCTCCAGAAATCGTTGCCTGTGAGCACTTATGAACCATGGATGCAGGTTTATTATGTCTGTCCATGAATCATACGAAGAAGAAGGGATGCACAAACATGATCGAGAACTGCCAAAGCACATTTAAAGTTTACAGAAGTGGGGGGGGGGGGTAGGGGGGGGTTGGTGGTTAGTTGCTCTGTAGTCAGACGAAACCTCAGATGTCATGTCCTCCAGAGTAAAGAGGGTAGGGACTGTCCTTTATATCTATTATATATATATATATATATATATATATATATATATATATATATATATATATATATATATATATCTCAGCACTATATAATGGTATAGAAGTGCATTATTTGCCTCAGATTTGCAAATCATTACACAGGGGTTGGTCTTATTTCATTCAGTCACTGAAGCAGGTTTAGTCCATTTTAGTCCCGAATTAATTGTTCTACATGCCTTCAGACCGAACTCATGTCATTTCTTTGCTTTTCTCCTTTATTATACAGTCGGCTCAGCTTAACAGTTGTCCGCTTTCTGCGTTTCTCTCCAGCTTTGACCTCTTGATCCTGAAGGAAGTGGTGCAGAAGATGGCTGGGATCGAGATCACAGACGAAATGACAGCCGAGCAGCTGGAGGCCATGACCGGAGGAGAGCAGCTTAAGGCAGAGGTGCAGTTTCTTCTTAAGCAGTGTGGTCTTTATTTACTCAATGGGTGAAGAAAGTGTTATTTATTTATTTATTTTTTTTTTTCTTCAGTGAAAAATCACATCGATGAGGGAAAAAAAAGAGTCTATTTAAGAAAAAGCCGATATTCATCATTGCGTCTTTTGGTTGATTGGTGTCGCGTCACGTTCGACGCTGCTTTCCGTCGGTATAATTATCGTAAATACAAAACACATCGGAATGACTTTTATCCTTGAAAAATAACGCTGACGCTGCTTTCTTTTAAATGTTATGAATGGTAAAGTTAAACCCCGTTCATTCCCTCTTTTTCTTTTTCTGCTATTGGTGAGTGGGATTCATGGGGCACAAAAAAAAAGTCAAACTTGTTCCTGCTCTACATTATGTCAGGTTAACAGGACAGTGTGTACTTGTGTCCTCTGCAGTGTGTCCTGTCCTCCGTACACTTTTTGCCTAAAATACCTCATCCGGCGATTTTTACAGGACATAAGCGGATCAGTACATATATCTTGATGAGGTCTTTAATCTTATTCGGAGTGTGTGTGTGTGTGTGTGTGTGTGTGTGTGTGTGTGTATCCAGGGCGGATATTTCGGCCAGATCAGGAACACAAAGAAGTCATCCCAGCGCCTGAAGGACGCCCTGCTGGATCACGAGTTGGCTCTTCCCCTTTGCCTACTTATGGCGCAGCAAAGGAACGGCGTGGTTTTCTCAGAGGGAGGAGAGAAACACCTCAAGCTCGTGGGCAAGCTGTACGATCAGGTACACCACCCGCAACATTAGATTTCGCCCGTAATCCTCAAGTTTTCCCTGGGAATTTGGGAAAGCAGCTCACACACACTCACATGCACGCACACACACGTCGGAACCCACAGTGTGCCTCTCTTGTTACCCAGCTGCACAGCTCAATTACTTGCTGGGTAAAGCCAACGCTCTGTTCATTTCCTCCACGTTTTCAAGACCCGCCACGATTCACAGCAGATGGTGCTAAAAACCCGACATCATCAACTCCATTTTGCGCAGGCATACAGAATGATCCTGTCTGTCGAGCGTATATTTCAGGGTTCCCCCCCCCCTCCTCCTCCTCCTCCTCGCCACATTCTGAATGTCACAAATTAGAGCTTTTAGCGAATGCACCCTCACATCGGCGAATTGTAGGAATAATTGCCCGCGGTGTGAATGTGCAACACGCGCCTTTTTTTTTTTTTTTTTTTTTTTTTTTTTTACATTTATTTATTTATTTTTTCTACTCCCATGACCTCGGCGGGGAAGCGGTTTAATTAATAATTTGGACTTGTTTTTCTCTCTCGACGCAGGAAGTTGCGCGCACCTCATTACAATCAGCCCGAAAAAGCGCGTCGGGCCTCCCCGCGATGCCCCGCCGAGATTGATCGACTCATCTCAGCCATTGAATGCACTTTGAAATGTGATTGCATGATTTATGCATAAAGCCCCCTTTGACAAAAAAAAAAAAAAAAAAAACCTTCTCGCTTTAAAAAAAAAGAAACAAAAAAAAAACAAAACTCTGAATTAGTAGTTTGTGTTGCTTAGTTTCATTTATCTCTGTAGACACAAGTCATGATCTGGATGAATGGTGTTTATGAAGCAGCTCCTTTCAACGAACAAACGAAGCCACGGGTATTAAACGTATTTCCCAATTAAGGACATATGTACGGGTTTATGAGAATTGCTGCGCTTATGTACGTTTAATTAGGCGTACGCAGATGCAGACGGTCTTTAGGCTTGACGGCACGACGGTTAAATATTTACGCGTTTGTTGAAATGTTTTTTTTTTTTTCTTACCCTCCCGCTGTTCTCTGGCTTTGACTGGAGTTCGTATCGGAGTCATATGATGGCTGACGTGCAATTCGGAGGACAATTTCTCAACGCCACGAATGTTAATGTTGTTGTAAACGTGTGTGGATATAGGGCGGATGTGTATATATATATATATATATATATATATTATATGTCATTTCCTAATGATGACAATTCACTTCCGAGTACAGGCTTGTTTTTACTTCTGCATCGAGGCTACGGTGTATCCTACGTGTCGACACCTAACCTATGCCGTAACCCGACGCACACCTCCAAAAACCCATGGTAACTACGTACCATGTGGATAGAGGTCTGTATCAAGGTCTGTGATTGGTCGGCTCGGTGGCGTAGCATCGTACGTATTCCATCGTACCGCTGTTTTCAGTCCATAGTCCAGAGTGAAGCATCAAAACATGGAGCAAACAGCCGAAAAGGATCATCGAAGAAAGGAGAAGAGAGAATATATATATATATATATATATATATATATATATATATATATATATATAATCTATATATATATATATATAAATAAACACTCTTCATCGCCATTTTACAAAGACGGCCAGATGACAGCAAATTCTTGTCATTGCACGAATCTGCGATTGTCGCTACAGCAGAAACCCAAAACTCAAACAAAATAAAAATAAACATTAAACAGGCGAAATTAAAACACGCACTCATGCATCATGCATACTCATGCGTCATTTAAAAGCGCCTGTGTGGAAACGAGTTCCGTTTGGTGTCCTCATGATTTACGTTATTTAAAACACCATCATTGCTTCATTGTTGTTTTCATGCTCTATATTGAGTTTGGTTTCACTTATAATACACATACATTTAGGACGGATAAAAATGTCCATTAATTGCAATTGTTCAAATGCTGTACTTTTTTGCCAGAAATAAAAATAACCGTTGGATGCCTGATTAATTCCACTCATATAGGCGTCTTCCAGACACCCGATTTGTATAGAAAGTCTTTGTTGCTTAAATCGCAATAAAGCTTTACCTTCTGCCGAACCGAGTGCGCTCTCTCTATCCTTTGTTCTTGTGATTTGCATTCACCTCCCGCTTCCCAAAGACAGAAACGTGTATTAGAACCTACAGGCGAAGCAGGAAAGGACAGAAAAGTTGCGGCTCCAGATTCCCGAGCGCAGCGGCGTCACTCGGAAACAATTAGAGTCGTAAAAACGCTAGTCTGCACCAATCAACTGCCTGCTTTGATGTTTGTTTCCATGGCCGCGCTTCTGACTCGGGGCTACTTTTCCCATCTGGTCAGCTTTGGATCGCTTCCTGAGCCTGAATTTTCACTGGCTGAGATATCAGTCTCCAGGTTCAAAGGGCTAATTGGCGATCAGGCTTGTTGACGCACTTTAGGTACCTTGTTTACACGGAAGATAAAACGGACCGGCGGATTTGGCGCGATTGACAGCTGTTCGTTTTTGGTCTGCAGATGTTCAACAGTGGAATTGTTTGCAACAGGGAAATACATTCACGTAGTCATTTAGAAGGAGTTTTCTCCCCCGGATTGTTGGAGGACGCCCGCTAGAGGCCAAGTATTTAGCTACGTTTATGCATCCGACGTGCATCCGAGCTGGAGACATCCAGCGATATGAGCAACAGCGCAGATTATATCTGTCGCCTGGAATCCTAGTTGTGCCACCCACTGATGAAAGTTACTATAGTAACCAGCAGAAAGAGCACACAGACGTCCCTTACATTGATGCATATACTAGAGCATTCTTCTGTCAGCTTCACTAATAACCTTAGAAATGGACTATAGTTACTTTTCGAGCCGTTTTGCGTTGGTGTGGCACCTACATGTGGACCCCATCCTCTTATATTGCACACACACACACACACTTTGTTTTTGATTTGCTGACAACTCACCCCCCCCACCCCAAAAAAAAAACTATTGCACCATGACTGCACAATACATGTCATATGACATAAGAAGAACTAAAGTGGCCCTAAACTCGACCTCTGCGAACATCTTAAGGGCGAACTGGAACACCGAGAGCTCACCTGACCTTACTTGTTTGTGATTTGATCACACCCCGGTCCCAAATAAGTGGATGGTTTATTTACTTACCCTATATGGACAAAAGTATTGGGACGCCTGACCTTTTTTAGGCGCGCACAGGAGGTGGTAGCGATCACTATGAGAACTATGGGGTGCTGTCATGTGCACAAAGCAGCTCTTTTCACATGGATACAGACTGGAGTTGGAAATCTTCAACGACCTGCCCTCGGTGCCCTGACCTCACCCTTATTAAACATCTTGAAGGATGAATTAGAGCACCTCAGGCTTCCTCACCTCGCCTATATCTGTACCTGACTTTACTAACACTCTTGTGGGCTGGAATAAAAACACCGCAGCACACTCCAAAAATGAGTGGGGCATCTTTGGAGGTTGTTATAACCGCAAATGGACACTTAATAAGGAATGGGATGTCCCACATACAAATCATGGTCAGGAATTTGCAAAAAGTAAAGTCCCTGTTCATTTATCCCGGCGTTCTTTTCAACATGGGAAGCTATTGTTTTTTGACTGACTGAGCAACGCCGTTGCCCGGAAACTTGATAAATAAAACGTGGGACCGCCGAATTGTTGCGCTGGTTACATGCAATAAAGACATCAGTAGGAAAACGAGTAAATGATAGAATTACCAATCGCGGCAGCTACGTCTTTGTGGTTTTCCTGATAATGACTGTAATGTAGCGTATTGGGTGGGGAGCGACGCCGAGCACATGTTTGTGTTCGCAAATAATTACGGGAAAGGCAACAGGGAGTATGTTTGTTGTACGAGAAAACAAATGCCGGTGACAATCAGCAGCGTTTGGAACCATCTGCACCTCTTCACCGGAAAAAACAAACAGACTGGACACAATCAGCTTTTTCCTGTGTGTGTCCCCGTGCTGGCTGTTTATCCACACCTGTGGTGATTACTTCAGCCTGATGGTGTTTTCAACTGCAATCTCCACATTTACGGCATTTGGAGGTGCTCTTATATAGAGCGACTGACTCCGTAGCCATGGTAAGGCCTTGGTGTAACTAGTGGCAGCTTGGTGGTGGTGGAATTTGAACTTGCGACCTTCTGGTCCAGAGGCCAATGCCTTAACTATTGAGCTACCACCTCCCTGCTATTCTATTGATTACCATTTTTCCCAGGTGCCCATTACACCGTAAGTTTGTGGACACCTGACTAGAACAGTCGTACGTGCTTTCCGAGTCCCCATTTGCCATTATAATAACCTCCAGTCCTCAGGGAATATTTGTTGAAATTTGTGCTCACTGAGGTAAAACAGGTCCTGAAGTAAACGTTGTGCAGTCCGTGTTCCAGTTTAATCCCAAAGGTGTCCTTCCGAACTCGAACTCATGCAAACCGTATCTTTGTAGAAGCTGCCCTGGTCCACAAAAGCATCGTCCCCTTTGCAAATAAAGAGAGGGTAATGAAGTGCCCCTACATCCAAAGACTTCCTACATTTAATTGTGTGGCGTGAAATTTAAGGGGCATACGTTTGTGAAAAGGCGGGTGTGCCAATACTTTCGCCCACGTATTGTGTCGCACACATTCACACTATTTTGCACGGCTCGCGTTCACTTGCTGAACACCGCGGTGTAGATTTATGGCCGTCCTAAATCACCTGCCATGGAAAGTATTCTGAATAAATCATGAAATTTTATCTAAAAAAAAATATCTATATATTCTTTGTTTATACAAAAAATAAGCCCTGTAGCTTTTAAATAATGCTTGACCCTTGGTTCTACCTCTTTCATTGCCATTTATTTATTTATTTCTATGGTCCTTAGGACTTAGGAATGTCATTCCAGCTCCTCTTTGCCCCATTAAATTGCTTTACTGACCATTGCATTGATTTCCTGGGGGGGGGGGGGGGGGTGGATGGGGGCGAGCTCCCTGTGAAGAATGGCTTTAATAAAGCAAGGTGCCGTTCCGCAAATAAATAAGCAACACGAGGATTTAGGATTTGCCCTGGAACCGTTGGGAGAGCCGGGTCTAATGATAAACGTCCCACTTTTTTTTCCCCCCTCTCTCTTTCTTTTTTTTTTTGTTTTTTTTCCCTCCTCTTCTCTCTCGTCTTACCTATAGTGTCACGACACGCTGGTGCAATTCGGCGGCTTCTTAGCGTCCAACCTGAGCACCGAGGATTACATCAAGAGGGTTCCTTCCATAGACGTGCTTTGTAACCAGTTCCACACTCCCCACGACGCCGCTTTCTTCTTGTCCCGCCCAATGTATGCGCATCAGATCATGGTGAGTCGCATCTTATTGGTCAACAAAGACCACCAAAAAAATACAAAATTATATATATATCTGTGTGTGTGTGTGTGTGTGTGTGTGTGTGTGTGTGTATATATGTATGTATGTATATGTATATGTATGTATGTATGTGTGTGTGTGTGTGTGTGTGTGTGTGTGTGTGTGTGTGTGTGTGTGATATATATATATATATATATATATATATATATATATATATATATATATATATATATATATATATACTTATATATATGTGTGTGTATGTATGTATATATGCATGTGTGTGTATATTTCATATGCAGTCATCATTGCATTATCGGCTATAGAGTGTTTTCACAAGCGCCCTACAGTCGCTTTGAAAAGTAGAAAAATGCCCCGCTCAACCCTTGCACCCCCCCCCCCCCTCCCTTCTGCCTGAACAGATTTGTCTGCACTCCCTGTACAACTCTTTCCCTATCTACTTCGCAGCACATTGTCAACACTGCATTTTACCATCATTCCTGATGCATGCGTTTTCATAAAAGCGCTACAGATTTAAATCCCCAGCTCCAGCTGTGTAGCACAGAGCTGCTTAGTGCCACTGATTTATTTCGGCTCGTTGCCAAGCCGAGCTCACTCTCCGGCCCCCGGCCCGGGAGCCATGCCCACTCCGGTTTTATTTCACCGACACGGCCATCGTTCCATCCATTTCTACGTTTTTTTTTTGTTCCTGAATAGGCTAATCATTACGCTTTTCCCTTCTCCCGTCCACCAGGCCAAGTACGATGAGCTGAAGAAGGCCGAGAAAGGAAACCGGCAGCAGCAGAAGGTCCACAAGTACATCGCGGCGTGCGAGCAGGTGATGGCGCCCGTGCACGAGGCGGTCGTCTCGCTCCACCTGCCCCGAGTCTGGGACGATCTGCGCCCGCAGTTCTACGCCACCTTCTGGTCTCTCACCATGTACGACCTGTCTGTTCCGCATAGCGCTTACGACCGCGAAGTCAACAAGCTCAAGATGCAGATCAAGGCCATCGAGGAAAACACAGAAATGGTAGGAAACTAAAGGCATAAAGCGCAGCGGCAAGATATTCCTGCAAATCGTTTTAAAGTAATGATGGCGTTTTCATCAGGACGCCACACGGAACTTTGGTTATGTTTCCACACGGAAGGTTTTAAATGCTGGTTGTTTGTGATCAGGCTTTTTTTAATACAAATGTTTCGAATTTTTATTTAAGTTTTATTTAATCATTTATTTATTTTTAAATGCCTGATTACGTAAAGGGCATGGATTTCATGTATTTATTTATTTATTTTAAATAAAAATGGTCAAACAGACCAAATTCACATGTAAATTTGTGCCATTAAAATAAATGTGCCTTAATTTTTTGAGCCCTGATTATAACTATTACTTAGTTGACATGCTATAGTTCAATCTGTTAAACTCTTAATATTTATTAAATGTATATTTAACCTGTTTACCAAATAATTCATAGATTAGATAAACTGTATATAATAATTCTTTTCAGTAGATGTCATGCATCTTCAAGCATAGGAAAGCTTATGTATTTAGGGGTGGGGCTAAAGCTAATCTAAAACCTCTAGCTCCTCCCAATCCTATTGAACATGCACGATGAGGATCGGAATGTTGGGTTTCTGATCGTCTCAGTTTAAAGATTGACTTCTCCAGGAAAAGCAAAAGTCACCCAAACTGTTCTCTGCTCTTCCCTGACAAAGCCTCTGAACAAAAAGAAGAAGGAGAAGGAGCGGTGCACTGCGCTGCAAGACAAGCTGCTGGAGGAGGAGAAGAAACAGCTGGAGCATGTGCAGAGGGTCCTGCATCGCCTTAAGCTGGAGAAGGACAACTGGTTACTCACTAGTGAGTACTCCCCTCGCTCGCGTTTCACTCGCTGTGGCATCCTTCCCACTATGGCTCCATCAGCTATCTAGGTGTTCCCTGTAGGAATCCATTTCCTCCTGAACGTCGCTTCTTCGAGGGTTTGATATTTAATGAGTAAATGCAAACAAACCTCCAGATTCTGGTTGCTGAGCGATTTGATTTGTTTAGAGTTACTTCGAGCTAGATTTTTAACCTGTACAAAGACAAATGATCTCAGAAGCGAAGATACCGACAAATAACGCAACCTGCCCAAGATTTCACAAAGATATAACAACCCCCCCCCCCACCCAAAACCACTGAAAAGTCTTAATGAACGTTATTTTTATTTTTTTGCACAATGGCGAGAGCATTTTAGTGTTTCTCGAGTATTCCGCACTGTACGTACAAGTATACAGTTTATTTTCGTCCAGCAGTCTCACTTACATTTCTACATCAAGGGTAATTTTGGTGAAACTGTGTTCATATTTTGACCCCAAAAAAGTTACGCTAGTGTTTTCACTAGTAAGTGATGTGGAATAGTACAGTGTGAATGCCCAAGTACAGATATAGCAAATGTAGAGCGTTGAAAATGCAATCAAATTAGTAGAGCGGAATTAACCGGGGTCATAGTGTATATAATGGCATACTTTAAGGTAGAGGTGAAAGTGGGGTCTCACTGCTTTGACTTGAAGGGGGGGGTGTTTTTTTTCTTTCCTTCTTTCTTTCTTTGCTTTCTTTCCTTTCTTTCCTTTCTTTCTTTCCTTCCTTTCTTTCCTTTCTTTCCTTCTTTCTTTCTTTCCTCTCTTTCTCTTTTCTTTTCTT